>WUAW01005571.1:30990-41353 GCA_017165845.1 Thaumetopoea pityocampa | reverse complement strand
TCAAACTGCACTAGGCCACCGTGGTAGACTAAGGCCTAATACCCCTTCTCTGATGATGGGAGGTCCGTGCCCTTGTAGTGGGGATAAATGAGGACTGGGGAGGATAATGATAATACAATTATACTTATGACTGCACCGATGGCGCAGTGGTTTAAGCGTCCACTGCGCTGTCGAGTGTTGTGGGTTCGATCCCCACATGGGAAAACAAATTTGTTTAAGCCACAAATTATTATTCTGAGTCTGGATGTGTTCTGTGTTTCCGTTATTTGAATGTTTGTAAAGTCCCCGCGATAGAGGAATTAATCCTAATGCGGGAGTAGTTTCCTTTAAAAATAAAATTAAGATTTCTAAAATTCACACCAATTTGGTCGGGCATTAAAGGGTTATTTAATCGTTTCCAATCTTCTCGTGAAACATTGACACAGCTAGACGGATGCCGTTGAAAAGCTAATTGTGTATGACTCGTGCTGCGGGCCCGCCCATCCATCAATCAGGATCTGTCGGGGACCAGCAGAGACTAATTTGCTCGTTTGTTTTGCCACTAAGCCCACAATGGCTTTCGTTGATAGATGCTTGATTAAAGATTTGTTTGTCTGCGTGATAGAATTACAATAATAAACATTTATTTATTTTCACCTAAAATACAAATCACAACTTACTTCTACCTTTATAATACGTGCAGCTAAGAACTGGAATAGTCTTCCTGCGTCAGTATTTCCGTCCGATTATAATATACGTGTCTTTAAGACAAGAGTTAAAAGGTTTCTATTAAGCTACTAGCTTTTGCCCATGACTCCGCTACCGTGAATGTAGGTTTTCCGCAACATAAGAAATCCCGACACAATCACATATTCATATAAAAAGTCTACGAACCACTTTTACTTGACCTCTCGTACCTAAGCGGCACTACTAAAACAGGGATTAAGCTGTATCTTCAATTCCACTAGACCGATTTTGATGAAACATGCCGCATTAATTAAGTCGGAATAGTGCCTTTAGGACTGTAATAGTTTAATCAAAATCTACCCGCGGGTGTTTGCGTGAAGCCCGAACAAACAAACAAACAAACATCGACGGATTAGGTTTCAGAAGCCCTTCATTAGTCGATCTGTGTAGTTTGTTTTTAAATATCTTTCATTTTTGATAATTTGACATTTAACAATTTTATAATCGTATAGATAGATAGACGTACGTTTTACGATCTTAGGTTACATCGTCACTTACCATCAGGTGAGGTTGTAGGCACTACTGGCTTAAATACCGTAAAAAATATAAAATAACTATAAATAAAGTATCATTGAATAAATTTACGATTCTAATCCTAATATTCTAATATAATAATAATAATCTAATATAATAATATTTATTTTAATTTTAATATTCTAATATATTAATTCTATTTATATTATATAATATAAACATACATATTTTACAAAAACAAGTAGCAATAAGCACTGTAACAATAGTTTGCAAGATAATGGGAAATACGGTTTTTATTGGGGGAGAAAATGAATCTGCTTTTCCCTGAGGGTTTCGGGGTGGTCGATCATAAACATCCGAGTTACACTTGAGTAATAACCAATTAATATATTCTATTTATATTAATTCTGATATAATAATAGTTATAAGCTTTTCACATTATATCCATTCAAAACTAAAGTTATTTATGACAACATGAAGATGCAGTCTGACGTTATAAATTTAAAAATAAATCTCATATTATATCACCGGAATCGTTAAAAATCAAAGAATTTGTTATACATTTAAAAACACATAACTGGTATTTTGAAAACAAAATACTAATTAAATATTCTGTACTATAATAAAACTGAACTGACCTAAACTCGTACAATATATATTTTTCAAAATTTTAATTGGATATACATTCTTATATATAGATTTTATATTTTAAACCCATTTTATTTAATTTGACGACTGATTGGCTCTGTGGTAGTGAGCCTGCTTTCTGTGGTCCTGGGTTCGAATCCCGGTAGTAACAATGTGTGTAGTGTGATGAGCTCTAACGTTTGCATCCGAATCATAGATGTTTATTTATATATGTATTAGCATTTATTTTAAGTATATCTATAGTTATAATATATTAAGTAAGTTATTAGTTATATTATATTAAGTAGTTGTTAAATACCCAAGATACACAGGCAATCGTAATTTGAGGATAGATTGTGTGCGAGTGTCCACAATAAAATTATATATAATATTTGCTTTCAAAGTAAACACGCTGTTTAATATCGTAATCAAGTATTTATGATTACTATTTACTTTAACAACTTAAATATGTCAACACATTACGTTAATGTTATTACAAAACGAAACGCACACTATAAAATCGCTCAAGTAATAACTTCACAAATACTCCTATGTGTGCGCGTATAGATATATGTTATGTATGATAAAAGGCAGAGGTATCCAAACTTTTTGTCATGTTTCACGATTTCGGGTAGGTCCCCTGCTTAGCTAATTTTGAATTTTTGGAAATTATATCAACTTTAAATATGTTTTTGATAGATATTATAGAGTTATTCACTTTGAAATATTTAATTTTTTATCTGTAGTGAAATCATTGAGATATATGTGGATATCAGTTGTAAGTCCCGCTACATTTGATCATATGTAAAATTACAACAATTTTTTTCCTATCACAGAATTAATAATAATGAATTAAATTAAACTAATTGATAATGTTTTTAGGTAACATACTTAAGAACCTGGATATAATCAAACAATAAATTAATTTATATCAAAAACTTGTACACATTAATATTTATTTATTTATTGTAAAAAGATCAACTACAAAAAGTATTTATTATTCGTATTATTAATTATCCTCAATACATATTTGTCTCCACTTAATAGTGGGCATCCACCTCTCTTTAATAGGAGGGGGATTAGTACACGCTAGCTTCATCATCATCATTTCAGCCCGTAGTTGTCCACTGCTGAACATAGGCCTCTCCAATCGAATTCCAGCGCGACCGATCCATAGCCTAACCTGCATCTAGCGAGACACAGCGATCCTCACCAGGTCGCCGGTCCATCTCGTAGGTGGCCGTCCCACACTGCGTCCCACGCTAGCTTAGTGAGGATGAATAGATTACACACCCGTACCAGCATACAGGTTTCTTTACGAAGATTTTCTTCTCTGTTGATAATGTAGACCGTATATCAGTTTGAAATAAGCCAGTGGTATGGGACCGGTATCGAACCCACGACCTTCTGAATGCGAGTCATATCTAGCACTACCAAACCACCAACGTACTAAATATTATCATTTTCAAATAAACGCCGTCATAAATATTTTCCATAATTATTTCTTTATTATCTTTCTTTATTTTCTTCGTTAATAAAATATAACTAAAGCTTATATGCTAAATGTTACGTTCTTAGACAAAAAAATAATGAACATCAACAAATTAATTTTAAATATATTATCCACCACATATGTATATCAATATAATACCGTACCATAGATATCAACATATTTTACCATGATTATAAAAAAATTGAATAGTTCATTGACCCACATATGCGTGTCTCGTTCAAACAACAACTGCGACGGGTAAGTGCGTCGTGAAGCTCGTAAAATAGTTACAACTGAGCGGAGACCTCGGGGAACCCGCTGTGGACATTGGAGGTGCGCGATTTTATTACTTTTGAATAGTACATTACCCTGTTTTGAGGGATATCCCAGCAATAGACTTGCTCTCGACTATTTTGAAAGGTAAAAGGTGTTTTACGAGGCAAACATCACTCTTTACAATACCACTTTTAGAATACCAGAGAAGTCACTGATACACTACCGGACTTATGGGAATACAGACATTTCTTAAAGAGTTAGGAGCTGTACTAACCTAATTAGGGTATACTATAGGATAACCACTAAGGTTGCTATTTAGTGCCGGCATAATAATATCATATCATCACTTCATTCCTGGATGCTGTGAAAACTATCTAAGGAATGTACTTACTAAGATAATGGGCAACAGCGTTAACCTGTTATTCAATCAAAAGATACTGTGATCTCCAAGAAGCTTGTCGAGCGTGGAGATTATGGCAAATCCCTCTTTTATAACGTTAATGATTACGACAGGGTAAACCATTCGTGTCAGAAAGTGACGTGAGAGACGTTTCAACGTTTCTCTTTACAAATATCACATTATTCGGTCCTGTGCCAAACTCAGCTTCGCATGTCCTGCACGTTCCCAAATATCTTCAATCTAACGCTGCTCCGTCAGATATACAGTAGGTACTAGAGAATTTGCCTCAATACCAAAATCTTTTTTTATATATGCCACACTGATCAGAAAACGGAAAACTATTAAATGGCGTTAATACACATTTTTCAAGGATGAATTCGATATCTCAAGCATATCTCATCAGTAAAATTCTATTTTTTTTTTATTATACGTTACCAGTATAACGAAACTTTGCTTGTTTAATGTCTTCTTTCTTCTCTGTCATATCTCAACCGTGTCTCATCAGTAATAATTCTAAATTTCTCTATTGTAAGTTACCAATATGTCACTTTGCTTATATTAGAGGCGGTATTGTATTAGTACCCCAATCACGTACCACTTTGAGAAACTTGACGAAGGCTTTTTGGTGAGGAAAAGTTTCCTATGAACGTGTATGCTCTGTACATACAAATGACTACAAATGGAGTGCCAATTGTGGGTGAGGATTATAACCTTATACAGGCCCCTGAAATAATTCATAGCTTTCCTTATATGCTTCTGGTCTGGAATATATTTGAGTTTAGTTAGGTTTCATTGTGCTTTTGACGTGCAATCCTTAAGAATGGTATTCGATTCTTATGCTAGGGTTCTATGAATAAGATGGCTGACGCATTAGTTAAACAATTTGCAGTAAATCAAACTATAAAAGCGCGGACACACTAGTTATAGAGTTGCTGACTGACTGACTTCAATTAACGCCCATTTTAATGTATAGCCGCTCGATGTGGCAATCATTAGAGCAGACCTATGTCCAGCAATGGAAGTCTGTGGGCTGATATGATGATGATGATGATGATATATCAATCAGCTTGAAGACGTTTTTAAATTTGTAGTAGTGTTTGTACACACAGNCATAGCCGCTCGATGTGGCAATCATTAGAGCAGACCTATGTCCAGCAATGGAAGTCTGTGGGCTGATATGATGATGATGATGATATATCAATCAGCTTGAAGACGTTTTTAAATTTGTAGTAGTGTTTGTACACACAGGGGCTAAAACCGGAATAAGTCAGTTTGCGCTAGCTACCACGTGCAATAGGTTTAATACGTATAATATAAAGTACCTCCCTATAAAAATAAAAAATATCAATAGTATTTATTTTTTATTTATCTGCTACACTACTACAAAAACTAAAGCAAAAACGTCTCTAAGCTGATTTGGCTATGCGTCGAGTAGTTTTCACAATAAAAACTCGTTGGTTCAGACTGGTGGATGATAAAAGAAAACATATTACTGGGTAAGCTGAGAGCACAGTCGCGGTAGTCATCACCTCTAATTTGAAAAGTCAAATTTAATGGTAGCTTTCTATATGTCTGTCTAAAGCGATCTTTCCGAAGGATGGCTACATGTGTGGTTCATTTACCATGAGCTGTGATTTTAAGGTACTGAAGGGAGCAAGTTTAAAGTACCCCGAGAAGTGGTTGAAAGAGCAAAGCTAGGCAAGCAAGACATTGGTAGGTTATTTGTAGTAGATCCGAAGCCTCTAAATATGTTGATGGAGGACGATGCAATTTTTAGTTCGAGGGAGTTTGACAAAACACACAAGCCGCAAGCAGATATGTAAAATTACTCTGTGACAAATAAAAAATAATAAGCGGTTGCAACCATAACGTAGATATTTCATTTCAACAATCGAAAAAATAACCAAAAGCTCTCGACGCTGTGGCATCTTTTCGCGGATCCACATAAATCACTGTAACGAGCGTACTTTTCCGGGATGTTTTCACACGTTATCCCTGTACGAATGATGCTTGATAATATACTACGCGATAGCGTGGTCACAAAAGAATTATTTATTGTTATAAAAAAATATTGTCTACACAACGAAATTACTTCGTGAAACCTCATATTATATTCAATTTAGTTTATTCTTCAATAGGCTGAAAAAGAAATCAATTTTTTAATTCTATGTTACTGAACTGGTTATAGTTAAATTGGAAAATCATTTTTGATATTTGATCTTAGATCATTTGATTAATTTAGTTTATTTTTCAACTGGCTTTTTCACAACAAATCTATTATTGAGTCTATGCTACAGAACCAAAACTAATCAACCTTTTTATTAATGGAAAATAACTAATGTATTCCACCATTCGGTGGAATATTAGATACCCAAAGTGGTTTATATCGACCCGCAGAAGTCGGCGATGACCTACAAGGGGTCCACGCCAACTGTCAAAAACACATTTGATGTTGATAAATTTGCAAAAAAATATATTAACTACGCTTTGGGGGTTTACCCAAAAGTAAAAATTATTACAAGTGGTCTACAAGTCAAAAAAGTTTGAGGACCTCTGCTATAGAAGATATTTTAAGGCTTGCACCTACTGAAAACTATTTAGTGTCCTACTGCTGGCCTTGTGCCCAAACACGGAGGTGCTTACAATGCTATAGTATGGGTGGATGGGCCGTATTTCAGAACACTTCTTTAACACTCAGACATTTTGTCTTTAGTAGAGGTGCAGAGAATGCTGCCTGTTTCAGGGTGACCTCCCCTCTCCGGTAGAGGGGTATGCTGATTTTTAAAAAATAAAAAATTAACCTTGTTTGGTTATACTTTCTGATTCCTTACCAGTCTAACTCAACTAATACTTTCATAAATCATTCAGTCTATAATTGGTGATCTGCTTCCTTTTGTACTCATATCATATTCAGTTACTATATGTATAGTAACGGTAACGGTAGATGTATCCGTTATGCAATTATCATTCCCACTTATTTCTTATTTAAATTTCTTCTAAAAATTACTACTAGAATTCAGATCCTATACTGGGCCAGTATCCAAAACATCGCCGATAGCATCGCGACTATAGCAAGAACGGGACAGCTGTGAATGCGAACTTGAATAATACTAACATATGTTTAAACTAAACTAAATAAAAATGTAAGATTCATATTTTTTATTGCGAATATTAAAATTATAGGTGTTAGAATATGTTTCAATTAATATACCTACATTTGGCAAAATTCGTATGCAAAACTATAGTTACAATTATTAACATGAAAATAAGTCTGTTTTACAAAATAATTATTACAAAATTGGATGAAATGATAATAAAAAAAATATCATAATAAAGTCGATTAGAAGTCGGGCATTTACACTGATTACAAGTTGACAATAAAAATATGTTCTACATAAAAAAAAAATAATCATTATAATAATTGCCCGCGGCCCTACCTGCGTGGATTACGAACTGAATACTTCATTACTATCATTAGTCTATGGAAGTCCACGGTAGAATTTGGATCTTTTTCTTAAAAAAAAAAAGGAAAAAAAATATTCTATAAATTTGCCATAATCTCCACGCATGGCTGGCGTCTTGGAGATTCCAGTAAATTTTGATTGTAGCAAGATAACGCCGCCGCTCATTATCCCGGTGCATCCCCTGGCTAGTTCTCACAGCATCCACCAGTACACATTTACGGCGGACGCTTTATTATTCCAATGCCACACATAATAAAACGCATTCTTATCAAATGAAAATTTAGACTGTATCACTCATAATGTATCTGTATATTAATAAAAATTCAGAAACAAAAATTCAAAAAATTTACTTCTCTTGAATATCAGTATAAATACAATTAATCAGTATAATTTACTTCTCTATAATATCAGTATAAAACCTCTATTAAGAATACGCTTTTTTCCTCAAATTGCGCGCCCTAAAAAAATGACAGGCAACCGAGACAGCCACGTCTGACGTTTAAAGCGTCCATAATTAAAAATGACACTTTTATAATTATTCTGAACGTGAATAGTGGGCCGAAAGAGCTAGAAGGTGGGGCTATGCACCTATTAAATACATTTAATGTCTGTCCCCGACGAAGGCCCCCGAAAAAATAATAATAAAACGGAACACAAGCGTGAACGCGAGCAACAAATGTCAGAGCGACTCTAATTTATGTCGACAATTATTTAGTATACGGAAATCTCGTGGATTTTTATTCTGCATCGGAACTATTAATATCGTCCTACGTGTAGCCGGTTGCGTCACCTCTATGCATTTGTTGTCATGTTGTGAAATAACGTTAGCTAACTATACTTTTGGCTGTGTCACGCCGGCATAGTAATACTCCATATTTTACCGTGGATACTGTGAGAGACAGCTTAAGAATGTACCAGGATAATGGGCCGCAGCATTATCCTGTTATTCAATCAATATCTACTGCGATATCCAAGACTGAATGCTTGCTAAAGTGAAGAATATGAGAAATCACACATTTTTAAGGAGAATAGGTCTTCTCCTTAAGAGAAGTGGACTTCTGAAGTTAGATGATGATGGTGATGTGAAATGATTTCAATTATTTATTTTTTTCATGTTACATTTTTCATAAAGTTATAGCATTATGAATGATCAACGCTGATATTGATGAAGCTGTTGATGAAGATGTTGGGATATCAGGTCGAAGTGTGGCAGCAGTGGCAGTACTGGATAAGGATAGGTGTTCCGACCAAACGAGTGATATGTCTAACGAGGCCTGCTACCGCCCCGATGGACGGTTGATGTCGTGACGTTGTATATACGCTGAATCGCTATCAAATGTCTTCATCGTGATTCAGATTTCTATAATAATGTTATCATTTAAGAGTTGTGCCATCTGTTGAGAATACATGGTACTATTTAGCGAAGTCGGTTGCCACAAAGCAATAAATATTTTGTTTAACCATTCATGAAATATTTAAAGAAATTGATAAAAATAAATGCTGGCTTCAATTCCTCGCTGAATATTTATGTCATGATAGAACCAAACTTCTTGCGATCGGTTTGGTTGTGATTTATCAGATTTATGCGGACTGATTCCGATATCTTTTTTTGACACAGAGAAAAACCTACTTTAGACTACCGCAGCTCGCAGGAGCGGCTTACGGGGCAAGTTATCGACTAATAAAAAACTCTGACTAATATAGGAAAGTAACTGTATATTTTCAAGGCAATAGACCTGTAGGAATTTTCCCCGGTCAGGGTGGTATTCGTTGGTTGACTTCAAAATTCCCAAGAAGCAATAAAATGTAACACAGCGACATTTTATTGTTAATTTGAAAAAATATTATATGACTTCAAAATGTATACACTCGACATTGGCAGAAATGGTGCGAATTCGCAGCTGCTTGCCACTATGAAAAATAGAAGAAGATGATTATTATTATTGTATTTATTTTATTATCGTGCAGAATCTAAATAACAAATTTAATTTACATAAATTTCGTATTCAATGTCATCCAACAATCTGAAAATATAATTAAGCATAATTTTAATAGCGACTATAAAGCGATACTCGCAACACTGACGCCGCTGAAGCAGTGCGTTGCGCCTCCTGATTAAAAATATTAAACAAACATAAAGATGAATTTACTACTTCATAACCTTATCTAATTACCCATTGAACAGACATTGGCTTTTTAGAAAGATACTTACTGGCGAACATTAACTACAAATCTTCGCTAATTACTCTGTAATTAGTGTTGCCAGATTCAACTTACTCAGTTTGAAGATTATAATAATATTTATTGATCAGTAAAATACAATAGTTAGTCACATAATAATAGTCTAGAATAGTTATATAATATGCTTATAATATATATATGCACAATATTTTTTTATAACTAAAATGTGGGTAGACAATTGTAGTTTTTCGAGTTTGACCACTAAAACTGTGAACCTTTTTAATATACATTAATTTAAAGACAATTGTTGTATCATATGTTTTTAGGTAACTGACAGTGTCTATATAATTATATTAGTACTAATATCTAAACTAGGCCGGGCCTGTATAGTAGATACTAGTAATTAATTTATGACAGTGTTAGTGTAGACACTACATCTGTATCAATAATGATAATAGTATCAATGCATCAGGAAATAGTGCAGGCAACTAAACAAAAATAATCACCATAAATCAGTACGATTATTGTTCTCGCATATCGTGCGTGTGTGTATGTGTGTATTACATAAAAAATGGTTTATATTAATAATTATTATTGTAATTTAAAGGGTAGTTTACGATACACTGACCGACAATTATTTCCCCCGTTTCTAACTTTTCATCATCATCATCATCATTTCAGCCCATAGCTGTCCACTGCTGAACATAGGCCTCTCCAATCGAA
>WUAW01005571.1:0-19613 GCA_017165845.1 Thaumetopoea pityocampa | reverse complement strand
AAAAAAAATTGTTCCAGAGGGATAGGAAAAATTGAATTTTGAACGGTCTCTAATATGCAAGGACATCAGCGCGAACGAAGTCGCGGATAAAAGCCAGTTGAACATAAGTCTCGTGTTTATAAAGACAGCTCGTGTAATCCTAACTTTTAAAATGACCATGTAACCTGACTTGATCTAATTAACAACTTGTTTCAAATAGGTCAAGTTTGTAGGTAGTAAGTCATCTTAATAGATGAAAATGTATGAAGAGATAAATGTGTATGATCGCAGACATCTGTGTCAGGATCGTGGTTTGTGGCGAACTGTGGTCTCTGCCTACCCTTATGGATGCCGGCGTGAGTGTGTGTATGTGCAATCAAAATTTCGATATCTTTCTATAAGAGTCAGAGGACCGTTGTGAGAGGCACTATAAATGAGTGCCTTCACTTCTTGACCATCAATAGATAGATGGAGAGAAATCGTATGGAGACTAATATCTGCCTTCTGATGCAGATGTTAGTCTAATTTCTCATTGTCATAAGTTCCGACCGTTCTGTCAAGAGCGATATGATTAAAAAGGAGTATAATTGTTTCAAAGTTCATAATTTACGAGTATTTTTAAATTATATCCTACTAGTTTCTACCCTCGGCTTTACCTACGTGAAAAGTTAAAATAATA
Source organism: Thaumetopoea pityocampa (assembly GCA_017165845.1). Classification (NCBI taxonomy): domain Eukaryota; kingdom Metazoa; phylum Arthropoda; class Insecta; order Lepidoptera; family Notodontidae; genus Thaumetopoea; species Thaumetopoea pityocampa. Next base: position 18,955 of record WUAW01005571.1, on the reverse strand, counting down.
TTAAAGATGACTTATCACCCCACGGAAACGTATTACCGGGATATAAGCTATATCCAAGCCGAATTTTACGCAAATTCATTTGACCGTTACATCGTGAAGAAGTAACAAATATACACATTCATTTACAAGCGTTCGCTGTTATAATATTGTAGTATTATGATTCGTCATCATCCATCATCCCCAGTCCATATCATCCCCAGTACAGGGGCACGGACCTCCCCTGATCAGGAGGGGGATTAGGCCGTAGTCTACCGCGCTGGCGGCCTTAGTCTACAGTGCGGGTTGGTAGACTTCACACACCCATGCGGGCATGCAGGTTTCCGTAGACCGTACATGAATTACAAATAATAACTCAGTGGTACGGGACCGGTATTCGAACCCACGACCCTTCGATCGTAAGCCGTGTCTAAAACCACTAGACCACGAATGCACTTATTATGATTAGTGTGACTAAATGCCTGAACCGATGTAGAATCGACACAGACACATCTAAATCGGCAAATGCGTTTAGAATAATTTTTAAAATCTTAAATTCGTTGAATCACAAACGATTATAAAATATCCTCTTCTATTATATAGTATTTTATTCTGTAAAATATATGTATGTGCAAACATACATCTTGCTGACCGTGTACTCGACTTTGCACATTTACGTTGGACAGGCACGTTTAAGCCACAAACAATACTGAAAAATGGATACTAAGTAAATAGTATTAAAGATAGTATATTGTTTGCAAGACGCTTGACAAGCATGAACAGTATGCCGATTTGCACTTTTTATAGAGGAAGTATAAACCTCGCGATAGAGTCAGTTGCTAAATATAGATCTAGTAGTTGATTAAATTTGGATTTTCTTCAACCGATGAAGAAAATATCCATCGTTACCGTGAATAAATACATGCCTGTGAGATTTGCTTGGCTGCGTGTAAAGCCCGCCAACCCGCGTTAGCCTAATCACTCTCAGATTTCTAGATGAGTTGATGATGAGTGGATTAACTTAGTATAAATAAAAGAAATATAGTCAGGGAGTACTTGGTCTTTTAGCCTGACCGGCAAATAGACTCAAATATACAGGTAAGCGACCCCGGCCTCCCGAGCTACTACTGTCTCTTCCTATTCCTTCCGAGATAGTAGTATACTATGTCCTATAATCCTTTTCCCAAATTCCATATTCCTTGCTCAATACACCTTTCCTACCTCAGCCTTTTTCCTTTCCTTCCTTTTTGTGGGAACGCAATGAGGCATTTTAACGATTTTGAACCTTAAAATGGCGGCGTCGTGGATCGCCACCCGACACGTCTCGTTTCCCGCGGGGGTGAAGGGTGGGCTGCGGGTAGCCACCTTGCTCGTAGCAAGTGGAATGAAGTGGTCTCTGCCTACCCCAATTCTTCGGTAGTATAGTGGTTAGTATACCCGCCTGTAACGCGAGAGACCGGGGTTCGATTCCCTGCCAGAGAGCCAGGGAAAGGGGCGTGAGTGTATGTATGTATGTACATATGTATGTAAATATATCAGTAAAGTATCAGTTTTTATTTTTGTGTTACTGTAAATTACTGAGGAACATCATTAATTCAAACAAATGAACATGATAGTGTTAATTCTGTTGTAACCGAACTTAACTAAATTTAGTCTCTCCCTATCTTTTTCTAAAGTGAAACGACAAAACGAGATAGCAAAAATTTATAGCGAGTACCAACCTACATTTCCGTTCTTGGGTGTCCTTCAACATGCACTCATTTATACCTGCGAGCTGTGTGTACTGCACTGAAGTAAAAAAGATAGCGTTTAGTGACGATGCGTATCTAATGTGGAGGGAAAAGTATTTCGCTTGTATTTCGGCTTGTATTACACATAGCTTGACACTAAACAATTCAAATATTCAAGTTCCGCGGGCAGTTATGATGTCCGTTTTTTTGGGACGCTGAAGCAATTATTATGGTGGAATACTTAGAAAAGGGAGCCACTATCACGGGCTCTTACTACGCAGACCAAATAAGGAGATTGTGGGAGGCGATTAAGGAAAAAAAACGCGGCAGGCTGCGAGCTGGAGTGCTGTTTCACCAAGATAACGCACCGTCACACAAAGCTGCAGTTGCGATGGCTGCCATTCAAGAATCAAGATTTGAACTGCTTGAATACCCTCCCTATATCGCCAGATCTGGCTCCCAGTGACGTTTACCTCTTTCCTCGGATCAAGAAACACCTCCGAGGCAAGAAATTTGAAGACAATGGAGAAGTAATGGCCGTCGTTGAGGCGTTTTGGGAAGATCTAGAGAAAGATTTTTTCTAAGGGAATTTTAGGTTTAGAGAAGAGATGAACTAAATGTATTGACTTGTTAGGAGACTACAAACAAATTTTAAGCATAAATATTGTATCATATTTTATTTTGATTATCATTACTTTTGGATCACCCCTCGTAATTAAGACTATATCAATGAGTGTGAAAAAGAAGTGTTCGCAAGATTATATTATTAGAAGATAGATCTGTGTAGCAATCTCTAATGACTGATTACTGCTAACTTAACTTTTGTTCAAACTATCATTGCACCCTAACTGAAGCCGTTACTGCGTACTGTATCTAGTAATATAAGGTCCTTATATATATAATACAAAAGCAAACTGCTAATGTGTGCCCTCTACATAAACTAAGCGGTATTTTCTGACTTCGTGGGTAAAGGCAAAATGCTCTTCAGTACACTACTGTCACAACGATATTTCTTTAGACTTGGCAGCATCAGAGTTAAAATTGGCTGTAGTTCGCTACGCTATTTGTAGATGGCGCTATTTAATATTACCTTCTTTATCTGTGTATACTTTTATAAAATTGTTAAATGTCAAATTTTCAAAAATGAAAGATATTTAAAAACAAACTGCTCAGATCGACTAACTAAGAGTTTCTGAAACCAAATCCGTCGATGTTTGTTTGTTCGGGCTTCACGCAAAAACCAGCTGGTAGATTTTGAGTCTTAAAAGTACTATTTCGACTTAAATACTGCGGCATGTTTCATCAAAATCGGTCCAGCAGAATTGAGGATACAGCTTGATCTCTATTTTAGTAGCCGCTGTAAAGATACGTGAGCTCAATTAAAAGAGGCTTTTTATAAAAAAAAATATGATTGTTTCGGGATTTCCCATGTAGCGGAAAACCGATATTCACGCGGGCGAAGCAGCGGGAAAAAGCTAGTATATATAGAAACTTAAAAATTATAGCCATGTTTATCCAATAGCATAAACGTGGCGAATATTAGAGGGGTCTTATGAAAACAGTGGTCTATGGTCTATGTGAGGTAAATTTGTAACTGATATTCTTTTTNAGATACAGCTTGATCTCTGTTTTAGTAGCCGCTGTAAAGGTACGTGAGCTCAATTAAAAGAGGCTTTTTATAAAAAAAATTATGATTGTTTCGGGATTTCCCATGTAGCGGAAAACCGATATTCACGCGGGCGAAGCAGCGGGAAAAAGCTAGTATATATAGAAACTTAAAAATTATAGCCATGTTTATCCAATAGCATAAACGTGGCGATTATTAGAGGGGTCTTATGAAAACAGTGGTCTATGGTCTATGTGAGGTAAATTTGTAACTGATATTCTTTTTGGCGTTATCGATCTCTGCTTCCATTGCCACCGTCTGCCTTCGTACTAAGATTCCTTCACTTTGTTTGTAAGTGATATTGTTATCATTATATAAATATACTGTACTTACTTGTATCGTACTTACTTGGTAAATATACCTAACGATATCTCCAATTATATCATTCTATATTCATATTTTTACTCTGTAGCGTCGTATAACAATACCATCACCTCATATTTTTCCTGGATGCTGTGAAACCAGCCAATAAGATAATGTGCAGCAAAGATAATCCATTATTATTCTGTATGTATGATTATATAAATATAAATAATAAATATTTGGATTATTGAAACGAACCATATTTTGTTCTCTTGAATTAAGCAGATATATTCATACGGCGAATGTTACAACTTTCTGTAGTATTTTTAACTTAATTGAATTTTGGAGGTAAATTATGCAGATAGACGTTTAATGGTTAGGCGCCTAACACATAATAAAACACCACGTTACAATTTCAAATATTTACTAATACCAAATCAATCTTAAACACACCTAAAAACAGACATAATATGCACAATCTCGCTTATCTAAAATTATAATAAAGTATTCTTTATTTTTTCTTGTTTTTGGAAAACAATTTATCGTTAGACTTTCGTTAGTCTACATTATATTTAATACTTTATGAAAGATATCTATTTCATATGTACAAGTTCATATAAGGCACTTGATTAATATTTGCCGTAATAATAAGTACAAATTAATAATAATAATAATAAAAAAAAACAATGACATGTAAAAAGCCGTCTGCTGATGGCACTAAGCATGTTTCAAGAAACAAAATCTCAATCGTTGTTGTTTATGAAACACAGTACATTACTAGTTATAACTATATATATATGCAGACAATTAAATTATTTGTACGTTAAACACAATGTATCATCACATTACATAAACACTATGGTTTCATCAAGTTGTTATGGCATTTCGCATTATATGATTCGATTTTAAATGCTTGTTTTTGTGTTGGTATGTTTGTACGAACAGTGCGAAGTGAATATGTAAGCTAATAATACAGTTTTATTTTTGTAATTGTAATATTAATATAAAATTGTAAATGTAATGTAACTGTAATCAATAGTGTTACCGTTTCATCATCTCATGCATAGTTTTATGTTGAATTCTAAAGTACATAATTTTGTTTTCCCAGCAAAATAGGTACCTCGAAAATGATAGATAAAAAAATATTGTTGTTCATTTAAATTAAATGAAATTTTATTTCCACATTTGAAGCAATTGAATATTAGTTAGCTGTAATGTATACATATTTTTTATAATATTTTTTATAATACTATATATACACTACTACAGAAATGAAAAATATCTACGAAAATTAAAGAATATGTGTGAAGAATAAAGAAGAATGAAGTGAATTTTTAGACATCTATATATAAATAACAATATTATTTTGTTACAGTGCTTCAGATATATTTTTAATACATCATTCATATAAATATATAATATAAACTGCATTATTAAATTGAATTTGAACTCCACTTGCATATTCACTTAACTATAAATAATAACTGTCATTTCCAATTGTTAACACGTTCTACAAATGAATTCTCAAGTTAGTGGCAAACTAAACTTGAATGAGATACCAACAAAATTAAGTACTTATGAGAATAATTATGGACGGAGTGTTAACAACTTTGATGATATTACTTTAGCTGATAATAAAGATAATATATAAGAGACTTATGAATATAAAATTAATTAGTTTACATTAAAAGACGTTTTTTCAGAAATAAATTCTATGGTTGACGGAACATATTTTTGTTATAAAAATGTCTTCAAAGCACCTAATTCAAACAAATAAGATAAAAAAAATTCGCTACACTCTACATTTTTATTCTAATTACTTACAAAAATGAAAACATATATATTTTCTATAAAAATATTATAGAAAATATATCTTTACCGATAACGAAAATGATATATTTTTTAATCTACCACATTAATCTCATTATCAGATCTCTCTATAATATTGTAAAAATATGGTCTCGACGTATCTTTATTGCTATCGAGATTTACCCTACCTCTTTAAAATATAATATTATTTAGAATCATATAACATTCTATTGCACTAATTGCGATTTTTTTTAAATTTATTGCTGTTTATAACATTATGATATAACATTTATATAATAGTTTCGCCGACCACATAGATTTGATAACGAAAATTATAATGACATTTATGAGATACATTTTATGACGTATAATCATATTCGCCAGATCTTTGATAATTTTTAATTGAGATACAACGGCCTCTAGAGATTTCCCAACAGAGATTCCTCAAGAGTTTGTAAAAAACGGTATTGGACTTGAAATCAACGTAGAAACACCTACTTACTAAAACATTTGGATTTATATTACCTTAAATACTTAGCATTTTGAAAAATTATCATAAATGTATAAAGATTAACATTTAGAAAATTAACAATAATTTAATCTCTTCTAACTTAATTACATACAAGCATTATAACAATTAATAAAGAACCAAAAGTGGGACATTGTACCTACAATTACTAAGGTACATGGGATGTGCAATATATCCAATGTTATTTATAAAATATTAAGCAATAAAATGTAATATATAATTATATAAATATTATTTACTCCTTCGAATTTGAAAGTTCATAGACTTACTGACCGATTTATGAAATGATTTTATTCGGAAGACAATAATTATTTATTCCAAGAGAATATCTCAAAATGTGTAATAGTCTTTGGTTCGGTTGTATGAATATTACCAAATGGTTGTGAGGTCAGTAAGCATATAAAAAATCTATCTACATTAGAATATGCTTCAATTTCAGTCTAATTATTTTATAAAAAGCAATTTTATACTATATGCAGCATAAGTAGGTACTTACTTGACCGCATCAGACGACATCTCGTTCTCCGGTACCCAATTGTGTATGTTGCGCAGAGGTATATCAGGTCATTGAAGATAAAATTATCCCATTTGGACTTTTATATTAAGATTTAAAATTTCATTAACAACAGCTAAAGTTACAGCTCAATTGAAAATTAAAACGACTAAAATGACACAAAATCTTAAGTCACACAATAGACTATACAAATAAACTTGAATTTATTCGAAAAACGAATCAAATTTTCAATCAAATTACTGCTGTGTGCATTAACCTTTTCGTTACGAGCGTCGTATTTAACCAGCGTCCGCGAGACGACCTGTTTGTACAAGCGCCGTATTTAGCCAGCATCCGCGCAACAACCTGTATGTACGAGTGCCGTATTTAGCCAGCATCAGCGCAACAACCTGTATGTACGAGTGCCGTATTTAGCCAGCGTCCGCGCGACGCCCTGTGTGTATGGGCGTCATATTTAGCCGCGTCCGAATGGCGACTTGTGTGTGCGGACGCCGTATTTAGCCAGCGTCTAAGCGGCGAGTTTGGTGTATGGGCGCCATATTTAGCCCGCGTCTGACTGGCGACCTGTCTGTATGGGCGCCGTATTTAGCCATCGTCCAAGCTGCGACTTGTGTGTACGGACGCCGTATTTAGCCAGCGTCCGCGCGACGATCTGTGTGTACAAGCACAGTATATAGCCAGCATCCGCGCAACGACCTGTTTGTATGAGCGCTGTATTTAGCCAGCGTCCGCGCGGCAACCTGTGTGTACGTGCGCCGTATTAAGGTAGCGTCCGCGCGACCACCTGTGTGTACGGGCGCTGTATTTAGATAGCGTCCGAGCGGAGACCTGTGTTTACGGGCGCCGTATTTAGCCAGCGTCCGCGCGACGACCTGTGTGTACGAGCGCCGTATTTAGCCAGCATCCGCGCAACGACTTGCATGTACGAAAGCCGTACTTAGCCAGCGTCCGTTTGACGACCTGTGTGTACGGACGCCGTATTTAGACAGCGTCCAAGTGGCGATCTGTATATCCGGGCGCCGTATTTAGCAAGCGTCCGCGCGATGACCTGTGTGTACGAGCACCGTATTTATCCAGCATCCGCGCAACGACCTGTACATACAGGTCGTACATACGATCGCCGTATTTAGCTAGCGTCCGCGTGACAACCTGTGTGTGTACAGGCTCCGTATTTAGCCAGCATCTGAGTGGTGACCTGTGTGTACGGGCGCCGTATTTAACCAGCGTCCGCGCGACGACCTGTGTGTATAAGTGCCGTATTTAGCCAGCGTCCGCGCGGCAACCTGTGTCGTACGGCGCCATATATAGCTAGCGTCCGAGCGACGACCTGTGTGTACAGGCGCCGTATTTAACCAGCATCCGAGCGACGACTTGTGTACGAGCGCCGTATTTAGTCACCGTCCGCGCGGCGACCTGTGTGTACGGGCGCCGGTTTTTGCCAGCGTCCGCGCGACGACATGTGTACGCACTTGGTCATCGCGATATATGTATGTGAAGCTCCCGAAATAAGTATAATTTCACAATTCAAAGAAACACTAATATTTGTGTTTCGACGTATGGGAGTAGCGCCGTCAAAAACACATTAGAATTTTTCTACACACGCTCAGCGTGTGGCCGCACACGCGATGCATCATGAAAAACACACCGTGTGTATTTGCAGCAGTCAAAGTGTTGAATAAGAAAATCCGAACATCAGCTCACCGACACGCAGTGTGCACACGGCGCGCGTATCAGTGGCGGCACTTCACCGGATCGGACTGCCGTAACGAAAGGGTTAACCTTGAAATATAGTCAGTTTGAATTTCAAGTTTCTTCTGTTTTTACAGCGGCGCTAAAGGTGTACTTTTAAGAATAAATACTATATATTCGGAGGTACCCAAAGAAATAAATTCATTGAACTGTTACAAGTGCACGAATCACGTGACACATTTAGCGCCGCGCGTTAAGGGTAGCCTGACAACACTCGTGCTTCTACAACAACACGATCAAGCGACAACAGAAATACAGAAAGGTACAATATAGTAAATATAGTCGATGGCGTGTGCCACTTATAAAAAATGTTAATAAAGTTCATCATGTTATAAACATAACAGGCAATATAAATGTTAATAGTTAGACTATATATAATATAATGTTAAACGTGAAAGGCCCAACAGTTATAGCTACATGGTGGTCGGCGTTCCGATGAGTATGTTACGCGACGACTTGGGCGCCGGCGTGGGGCGCCCGGCCGTCACTCCTGTTAGTTCCTCGGCGCCGTTAGCACTCACCTAGCCGGGTTAACGAGAAGAGAGAAAAACAGAATGTTAGTATCGATCAAAATGTCATGGTCCGACCACACGAGTACCCCAATCGCGAGCTGCGACGGTTTAACGCAGTCGTTGGCGCTAGGTCCAGGTAACTATGCGTTAGAACGGTGCTGCGTCTAGCAGTATCGGTGAAGTTTCAATAGATTTTCAAAATTAGTCATATGACATATATATAAAAGCTAAAACTAGTTACGGAACTAGGAGAAACGGTCAATAGTCTAGTAGACGGGGCATTGATACCGATATCGTTCATTAAAGCTACAAATGTCTGTTGAACCACTGGTAAGTATAATACGTACGTACATAAGATTAAAACGAAACTACAAATAAACGTATGAAGTTCATTAAAAATGTTTTAAGACAATATTTTGTATTAAATTCTTACTGAGATGAAATATTTAGTAAACGAACAGAGCACGGCGGAACGTGTTCGTGAGTTGGGATCAAAACGCTAGACAGCGGCACCATCCTTCTTAAGAACAGTTTTTTAGACAGTGGAGGGAGACGGAAATATCGAAATAAACTGTAAAACAGTATCAATTTATAACACGACCAGCAGTTATCCAACAATAGCGATGAACCGTGATCTCGGATTGATCTGTCCGGTGTGCGGAACTAATGATAATAATAAAGAATTTATTATAAAAATCTTAGGGGAGTCTATCAGGCATTCGCGCCGCGACACTTGCTTCTGTTTTTGACCCAGTTAATAATAATACAGATACTTAATTAGTGTACGCAGTTAATGGTTGAAAAATGTTAAGTCAATTTAGTATGATAATGATAAATCTACAAATATAGGATTAAATGCCCAATAGTTCCCAAATGAGCAACGCTTGAAACATCGCATTTTTAGCACGATATAGTGACGAGCACTGCTCAGACAAACAAGCATAATAATTTTTATCACTTAATTAAACCATAGCACCCAGATGCAAGTATGTAAGTTATTCAACACATTTGCTACAAAATTTTATTAAACAGTACAATGCTGGCATTCTCAAAAAAAAATATGTTAATTCGACTGTGATAACGCGTCATTACATATTTGCATGTTAGTGACTCATATAATATAAATACATAGTTACAGATAATCTGCAAGTTGTGACAATAGCAGGTATATGATAGTGCACTTTAATTATTATTATGTAAACAAACGGGAACTTGGCCTTGTGGAGTTGCAATGTTAGTCGTGTGAGGCTACTTTTGACAAAATGTCTGCACGTCATCAACTTTATCGACTTATCGTTGGTAAACATCTAGTGACATTAACGACAATTTACCGCGCTCCTAACTTGGCTGTTGAAAGAAAACTCTTAATTCAAATTTTTCAGATAATTTATTGCGTGTATATCTTCCAGAAAATGCATTTATTTACAATTAACAACGGAAACAATAGTTTACAAAACATTATCATCATCATTCATTTTATTTAAAAATTACGAATAGCATTCTGATATTAAAATAATTTCATATAATATAAAAGCGTGAGAATGCGCAACCGGACTTCGGACGTCGGTTACTTAAATCCACAAGGACACAAGTGCAAACTATCTTAATAATAAACCACTTTCAAATACGAAAGTGTATATAATACCTAAGGCAAAAATAAAAACAACTAGCTTAAAAAAATTTCATATAAAAATCTTACATTGACTAAGAAATAGCTTTGTGATGATTATGAAAAATATCAAGTCAAAGGAGAGGCATTGTGTTTAATACTGGGTTGATGGCACAATCTCTGTGAATGCACTTTCCTTTGACTAATACTGGGCGAGAATCGGAAAAGAAGGATCTCACAACCAAATTTAGCACCTCTATCGACATTATTTGGCAATACTGAATCGAACATTACCTACAATGATTTGCGATAATTAATGAATTTAAATCCTTCTTTCCTCAAATATATAACTGAAGAGGATACTTGAAAACATTACGATTGTTCAGATACATGTTGTGATTTGACATGTTAGAATATTGAATCAGCGACTAAAAAACAATGATGCAGAATATTTTGACTTTAGTGAAAGTAGAGCTTATTGTATTTCTGCTAATACCTCGTATCACAACATGTAACAGATCTAAAAATCTAAAAAAAAAGAAATATAAAAATCACAGTTTTTAAATTATGCAGCGTCACTTCAGACCTGTTATGTATGAAGCGTGATATAACACCTCCATTTAAAATAACCAAGAACGTAACTAATAAGTACACGATATATTAAATAAACAGTGACACAGAGAGACAGTTAACTAAATGCACCCACGCATGTTTTAGACAAATATGTTTGCTTGGGAAAATATTGAAAATGTATTTAAACACAAACACTTGGAACCTGCTTATTTATTCAACTCGTAAAACTCGCCACACATTGTATTAAAGTGAATTCTAATCTACAGTATAATATTAATCGTATGCTTAATCATCATCATCCCCAGTCCATATTCGTCCCACTGCTGTGGCACGGACCTCCCCTGATCAGGAGGGGCATTAAGCCGAACTCTACCACACTGGCATAGTGCGTATTGGAAGATTTCACACACCCATGCGGACGCGCAGGTTTCTTCACGAAGTTTTCCTTTTCCGTTGAGTACATTGGTATCTATCTACAATATAGACTGTACATGAATTAGAAATAACTTAGTGGTACGGGACCGGGTCGAACCCGTGACCTATCGATAGTAGGTCGTGTCCTTAACCACTACATCACCAATAATGTTTAATAATTTTCCAAAATTTTACAATTGGTTGGTGGGTTTCAGTATTTTTTGGTGGGTTTTAGTTTTTAGTAATATCTTATAATAAAGTGGCCAAAACACGAAGTAATATGATGCATTGTGAAATTCTTTTGCGCAGGTTCCATTTTGCGCAACACCGTTACAATAAAAACAAACATATTTGTCGACGTCGTAGGCGCATGCGCGTGCGCGTGCGCTCCTCACCTTGTAAACAAAATGGCGGCGTGGGAGCGTATTGGCGGGAATTAAGGCGCCGGTAAGGCCGTGCGCTGGTAAGGGTGCTCCCTGACCTGCGTAAGCCGACCCGCTCTCCGCACCACACCTAGCGGCATACACACATTTAACGACCGTGTCACAGCTGGACCAAAAGCATGACATCCAGACCTTTAATAAAAATTCACTGGTAAAAAAATTTGGAATACTGATTTAAAGCTGGGATACAAAAAAAAAAAAGAAATAAAGTCTATCTAAATACTGAAAATAAGAAGATTTAGTTTAAATAATCGCAATTTAACCTAGCTATCACTGCCAAACACACGTCGATATTGTTTTTATAATACTTAATTAATAAAATATATCTTTAAATAATAAAACTTCATTTGGCAGTAACACTATCTTCTATTAATATTACGCTTAGGCCTATACATTATATTCTTTTCCTATTTTATTGCTTTGGAAAATGTAACAAAATAAATCATTTATACAAACGAACGGGTAAGCTTGGACAAGGTACAATTATGATTGACTTCGATAATACCATTACATTTTTATTTATATTTTTTTTTATAAAAAAATATATTCATCGGCTACGGCGTTAATTATATATTTCACAACTTGCAACTGGTATATAAATATTCCCTAAAGCTCACTCTTCTAACCTAACTAAAATTCTTTAAATACAATACTTAGCCTATGGTATGTTTATAAATAAAATAATATGGCTAATAAATTAATAAGTGACGATATATTGGTTATAACAATAACAGTAAGCAATAAATGCAAATATTATTGTTAGAACGTTATATAACACTTTAAAACCGCCTAGAATGTTCTATATTTTGTTCAATGTAAGTATTTATCGCATTAATTTTGTCAGTTTTGTTAAAATATTTTAAGAAATAATGTAAATGGGTAGTTTTTTCGTAAATCAATTTGTATTTGGTCCCTTTTGCTTGTAATCGTTGAATCGCGTATGCAATCCGTTCAAATAATCTGTTGTTAATATGAAAATTTTGTTATTCACAAAGTAATCAACGGGAAAATCTAAATAGGGATTTGAAACGCACGCATGCATGTCGCGGGATTTTATGATTAATTAATTAAATAACACTTTAAAAGACAGAATTTACGTGAACAAAATAATGTTAATAATAATATTAGTTGTGTTACAAGCAAAGGTTATCACAAGAACTTTATTGATTGATTGGTTCTATTCGTACTATTGTTATTTTTTATATATTTTGACTAAAGAACTTCAGTAACAAGACAGATAATAAATGTTTGTATGGAAAAAAATATGTCTTTGTACAAGAAGCATCGGTAACTTAAAAAGCGTTCTACTGGCAGTATCAATCACATTTACGAGTAACTAATATTTTTATCTAATTTCAAATAATTTCCAACTGCCATCAGCCATAACAAGAAGCTACCTCTTTAATAGAAAACATATCGGATGAACATTTAAATCATATTATATTATTATAATTTCAATAAATAATAAAATTATTCTGCCACAATAATAAATAATCTTTGTCTACTACGAAAACAAAAAAAGAAATATAATTTGTGATAAACTGTACAAAACGTACAAGAAAACAATGTTCGTAAATATTATAGACATTATAACATCAAAGGTACAGTTATGAGTCGCTAAGCTAATCCTTCTTAAACAATAAAAAAAAACTTAATCTATAAATTAATAATGGCGTTTTATTATGACTGTAAGTGTCGTCCTGTGTGGATGTGTCTAACAAGAAGTTTATAATATCAAGGACGGCTTTATTGGTGCGCTGGGTGATACGGTGCTTGGAGCCTGCCGTATCCTATTGTGGGCCGATCCGATAGAGGCCAATGTCAAAAGCCAGCTAGCAGATATCTCGACGCTGCAAACCCCACCAAAAATAATTTTATATCACACAGTTAAACTTATGCTGAACACCGCTCGTTAAGAATATTGCACGTTAGTCGGTTAGTGTTGCGTCACCACGGACTTGATCTTCGTTTGCTAAAATAATTTAAGTATGTCAGTACTACGTATAACAGTTGATAAAGTTCGTTCCAAATAAGATGAGATAAAGAACACAGTGGAACCGAGTCTTCGAAACCTTTTAATAAAGCGTTTAACAGCCTGTAGAAATCCACTGCTGGATATAGGCCTCCTCCTTCCATAATATCCACGCTGGGGAGAAAAAAAATAAGGCAGAATATCGAGAAAATATCAATATTGTTGTTACTTAAAATCCGAAATGGTGATTTTTAGAGAAGTGATTTTTTAAATGTCGAATTAAAAATGTTAATAAAAAAATTGTACCAATAATAACATGTAAGCCATGGAATCTTGTGGCCATAAAACAATTAGATCCAGAAACTCTATCTACATAGAAAAAGGTGCTTCAAAATATTCATGTGCTTGAAGAATAGTAATATAAGTATATTCTATTCTATTCTATAAATTCTTAGTATAATTGCAGTAAAAAGTCCTTGGGTAGTTTGTGAACTGTTACTCAAAGTGATTCTGAAAAATCTTTGAAGTTATATAACTTTTTCTTATGTTATTTGGAACGAAATTACAAACAAACTAATATTAAAATAAAATAATAAATTACGAATAATGATCTAAGAATTAGGAATCGATTGTGTATGTGTCATCCAATTAGAATTTCATAGAAAAGTCGCAAATAGCCCATGTTCAAATTCATAATTGCTACTTCTTTTCTAACAGAGCGAATTCATTATTCAAGCGAGTCTAATCATTTGTATGTTAATAGGAATTTGCCGTTATTTGTTCTAGATTTGTTCAGTCGAAGTGAGATAAGCTTAAATTTAGGATATTTGAGAATAACAAGGCATGCAACATAACGAAAAAAGTCTAGGCTATGGCCTGGTATACAGGAAAAATATCAATACATAATTTATTGGTATATTGACAAGATTTTAAAATAATTGATTTCTAAACGTTATATTGCTATTTTGAAACAATACACTGACTCAGACCATGTCCTAGCCATTGTAATAATCCTTGGCCAGCTAAACGCATGCGGTTATATCTTTGCAGATAATTTTGACACTAAATAAATATATTTTTTAAATGTCATCGAACTCCTTCATTGATTTGATCTAGTGTTAACTATTTATTACTCTATTGTAATAATTTGATTATATTTTGAATATGTGTTGATGTTTGTATTATAGATAAATTGGACACTAAAGAAATTTTTAAATACTGAACTGAAACGTAACTAATCGAAAAATATTAACCATTTTCATATATTGAAGATAAACAAAACGGTTGAAAATTTTTCAACCCTGTGTGGTTAAACCTCTGGACTTTTTTTTAGGTGAATTGTTATCTTTTTAACGTATGTGGCGTTAGTTGTTAATTAACGATGTTTGATAACTCCGTTTATATAAAAAAATAGTTTGACATACTTATAATAACTTTAATTTTTTTGCAACCACATTTAAAATAGTTGCAACCCTTTTAATTGTGTCGAATAAATAAAATTAAACAAGTCCCGAGTAAAAAAAGTATAAACACGTTTGAAAATTTAGATAACGTTAATATTCAATTTGTTTACCGGTTGAATCCCACAGCTAAACATGGCATCCACGCTTGCTGTGGGGGCAGATCGCAGGGAGATCGTAATATGATCCATGAGCTGCAGGATAATGCTGCTGACTTACCCTGATGTTTCCTTCAGTCGATTCTCTTAGCACCCATGGGAACAGTTGAATTAATAGCAAATTCTATTGTTATTATTATGCATAAGAAATATAAATAATATGTATCGGTTGTTCAAACTAATCATCTTAAACAATTAATAGTATATATTACCAACCATCTAACTCATTTATGGCAGCGTTATTCCTTCATCCTGCGTATGTTTCATAAAAATCCATTTAGAAAGCGCCAGTCGTTAAACGTCAATCCGTTTACAATCGTGACAACTGGTTATAACGAACACTCTTTTAGTGAATTTGGTAATTATTAAATCATATATTCCAAAGGTTTTTCTATCTACTAATTTGAGAATATATGTATATGATTGTGTATGTAATAAAATACATATATTCAACCACAATAAATATGCCAACAGGTAACGTTATTAAAGACAGCGCGACGCTCGTTATCAAACATCGTTTTTAATAAGATCAACGCGCGAACAACCCACCCGTGTGGTCGGCGGTGGCGTACTCCGTGGCCAGCAGCGGGTTGGCGGCCGCTGTGAGAGCTGCGTAGTTGGCGTAGTCGTACGGCGAGGCGTAGATCAGCTGGTGGGCCGGTTCACCGGGAGATAGGAGGCCAGCGGCGGCGCCTGCGCCGGTCCCGTTAAGCAGGCCGGCTTGCGCGCCCTGTGCCGACATGCGCGGAGACAGGATCAAAGGAGCTCCCAGGGGCGCGGGGGTACGCAGGGTAACTCCCCCCACCCCGGCCACGCCACCGCCCGGCGCCAGTAGCCGCTGGGTCTCAGCGGCGACGCGTCGCCACTCCTCATCGGCTGTGAAGTCCCCTTCATTGTATCAATGGTTAGAAAAATCTACCGCTGGCGTTTGTGTCAGCCGTTAGGTACTTCTGGGGCATTGTTAGTTCGTATGTTCATTAATTAAACTCAATTTTAGTAATAATTTCTCGTGTAAAAGGAGTATGACAGACTTTTAATTATGTAACCCATCAGGATATTAAGATTACCACTGTCACGAAAATTGATTATAAATTTCATCCGAATTATACCACAGAACTACCAATACCACGGCTATAACAAAGGTGATTCAAATTTCAGCATAAGCCCTCTTGTAGGACGTCTGGTCGAATTTTAGACTAACCGGTCCATAGTGTGGATTTTAGTGAAGATAATAGTATCAGTCACAAATCGCTGTAAGTCTATTAAATTACGTGAACTAGACAATTCTATTAAGCTTGACTCTAAGTGTGAACTAATCCGGATAAATGAAATTATATCAGGCTCACAATGCTGTAAATTCTGCTGTAAAACAGCTAAATTTAGGCTTTCCTGTTTTTTCTAATGTCAAACGCCAAAAGGAGATAGCAACAATTTTGGCGCTGTCAACTTTGAGAAACAGGTTAATCGTCGAATACAACTCGGCTGGGCAGCGTTCGAGAAACTACGGGATGTCTTTTCCTCCACAATACTTCAGTGCTTGAAGACGAAAGTCTTCAACCAGTGTGTGTTACCAGTGATGACTTATGGTACTGAGACGTGGCCGCTAACTATGGGCCTTATGAGGAAACTCAATATCACTCAACGTGCTATGGAGAGAGCTATGCTTGGTGTTTCCCTGCGTGATCGAATCAGAAATGAAGAGATCCGTAGACGAACAAGAGTTACTGACATAGCGCATTGTATCAGTAGGCTGAAGTGGCAATGGGTAGGGCACATAGCACGAACAACCGATGGCCGTTGGGGCCGCAAGGTGTTGGAGTGACGGCCACGAACTGGAAAGCGAAGCGTGGGCAGGCCTTACACAAAGTGGACTGACGACACGGTTAAGGTTGTAGGAGGCCGCTGGATGAGGGCAGCGTAAGACCGATCTTTTTGGAAATCCTTGGGGGAGGCCCATGTTCAACAGTGGATGTCTTTGGGCTGAGATGATGATGATAATGAAACATTTTAAGACTGAGAAAAACTCTGAATTGAATCCGAAAAAGAGCTGAGTGATTTATTAATTGCTTAAGTTTAGTTTTCGAACACAATTTAAAAAACATCGCACAAATAATGTACAATAATTACGATTTATGAGATGATCTACGAAAAAATATAGACGAATCGACTTCTATAACATAAAATCGATTTCGTATCATAAATTCACAATCGATAAATACAATTCGATTCATGGTTTGTTTTACCGATTATGATGAATTACTGGCAGGTTCGTATCGTTGTCCAAGGGCCCTTAATTGACGATAAGGTAAGGCAGTGAAATCACCCATGTTAATAGTTAACAACCGTAACATGCCACAAATCAATTAAGTTAGTCATCTGGACGGCCTTAACCGTGATTCATTTAGATAAACAATATACACGGTTCTTTTGATTTCAACAATAGGAAATGAAATGAAAACACAGCCGAATATTTACAATCGTCCGTAACAGTCATATAACCCGCGATTACTTTGAAAATTTTCATATATAAATACCCTCACGCTGGCTTCTTAAAGGACTAGGTAGAGATTATAGCCTGCAACCTTTCTAAACCCTTTACTTCACTGATAGTCATATAAATTTTCATAAATTTTCTTAGATTTGCTGCTATGTACTTGACCCTTTTGAAACAAGTAGCCTGTTTAGTCAATATCTGTTGTTACACACATCATCATCATCATCATCGGCAGCAGCAGCAACCTGTCGAAGTTCACTGTTGGACATGGGCCTCCGTCTTAAAAAGGAGGGATTTAACACTATCTACATGTCTGTTAAGCATCTTGGAGATGGCAGTAGATTTTGATTGAATAACAGGATAACACTGCTGCCTATTATCCTGATACATCCCTCAGGTGGTTCTCAGAGTATCTAGGGGAAGACATGGAGTGACGCTATTATTATGCCGGCCCTACACAGCATGCCGGCCCCACACAGTATGCCTGCGCTACACAGCATTTTTATACACAAGATACAGTAAATTTTAGTTGGTGCGGATTGTGTGTGAAACGTCCAGAATATAATTATCGTGCCATATATCATATGTCCGTTTCTCACTCTCTAATCTACTAAACCAATATAGCATCCTTTTATTGATCTTTATTATCACAATATGCTCCAACTTACACCCATAGACTGGTCTGCATCCGGATTTACTTTCATGCGATGAAAATGAACTGATGTGCTAGCACCCAAACAATGATCCAAGCTTCAGATCGATGTCATGTTAAAAATACTGTGCCACAAAGTATAATACATCTTAAAAAACTTATGAAATTTTTGAGGTTACATATTATGCCACATAACTCACCAAAGCTATGAAAACATACTATGACCAAATAATATGACCATACCCTTAAAGCTAATTTTATCGGTTTTAAAACAGGGTTCGACTAGTTATTTCAATTTCATTAAATTTACTATTATTTATATCATTATATCATTTCTAATAATGATTGAAAATATATATATATATATATATATATATATATATATATATATA
>WUAW01005560.1:504-15548 GCA_017165845.1 Thaumetopoea pityocampa | reverse complement strand
GTAAAGTTCTTCAGAAGGAAGCCGATGGCAGCGGATATATGTAATTATTGCATACCTGAGGGCGCCTTACCGTTGCTTTATACGAGTACATACTTATATAGGTACTATTTAGATAATATATACGATGTAAGGGTCTGTTGTATATGAAGTCAATATTTGTATAGGATTTGTGAATTGTAAATTAATATTTAGTACTTAATAGGTGGTTTGTTATGTTAAATGGTACAGCGTGCTCCAAACGAGTATAGTTATATAAGTTTAGGGTGAGTGGGTTGTAATAGGAAATCACACACACATTACCACATTTGACCCTTTTTTTGAAGTGGGGAAATTTTGCTTAGGCTACCTGTTCATTGCAGGGAGAGCGAATAGATTATGTCAGTCTCTGACTGGCCAGAACTCCAACTGTGTCCTCTCTCCGGTTTAGAGTTATAAAACTACCGTATAAATACCAAACAGCACTGTATAATACCGGTAGGATTTAGATATCATACCAATCCTACAGTAGCATATAATACTAAACAGCAAGGTATATTACCGGTAGGATTCAGATAGCATACCAATCCTACAGTAGCATATAATATTAAACAGCACGGTATAATATATATCAGTTCTACAGTAACATATAATACCAAACAGTACTGTATAATACCGGTAGGATTCAGGTATTATACCAATCCTACAGTAGCATATAATATTAAACAGCAGGGTATAATACCGGTAGGATTCAGGTATCATACCAATCCTACAGTAGCATATAATACTAAACAGCACGGTATAATACCGGTAGGATTCAGGTATTATACCAATCCTAAGGTAGCATATGATATCAAACAGCACGGTATAATACCGGTAGGATTCAGGTATCATATCAATTCTACAGTAACATATAATATCAAACAGTGCGGTATAATACCGGTAGGATTCAGGTATTATATCAATTCTACAGTAACATATAATATCAAACAGCACGGTATAATACCGGTAGGATTCAGGTATCATATCAATTCTACAGTAACATATAATATCAAACAGTACGGTATAATAGCGGTAGGATTCAGGTATCATATCAATTCTACAGTAACATATTATATTAAACAGCACGGTATAATAACGGTAGGATTCAGGTATTATATCAGTTCTACAGTAACATATAATATAATATAACAGCACGATATAATAATTAAATTTTATTTAACTTTATAAAATGGCGGCGTCGTTGTCCCGACACGTCTCGTTGCCCGCTGGGACGAAATGTGGGTTGCGGATAGCCACTTTGCTACATTGAACGATCGTAGCAGGTGGAAAGAAGTGGTCTCTGTATACCTCAATGGGATAGAGGCGTGATGGTATGTATTTAGTATGTATTATAGTCTCTGCCTACCCTTATGGGATATCCGCGTGCGTGTATGTGTGTATGATATATTACAATAAAAAAAAATCAAAATTTCTACTGACTCTACGCCAAGCAGATGAGTGTAATTTATTTTTATTGCAGGCCGGCTACTTGCACAAGAGGAACGCCGACAACACGAAATGGCAGCTGCGCTGGTTCATCCTGTACCAGGTGAGGCTCTGTCTACTTCTTTACTAATCAGTTACAACGATTCCCAAACTTTTGGCCTCACTGAAGGGAGCGTCGACGCGACGTAGCCCATTAATTTTGCATTTTGCACATAGACTACACGGAACTCGGCCAAGAAGATTTTTCACTGCAACATTTATCACTAACCCGTGGAATTTTAGTACTGTACGTGGTCCTCTTCATTAAAAAAGAGAGATTTGCCATAATTTTTGCGCTTAGCTGGCGTCGTTACTCCATCTATTCCCGTCATGAACTTCCCCAGTCCATACTCGTCCCCACTACAGGTGTGGAGACTATGATGGGAGATTACGGGAAATACCTCCTTTTTATGGAGGAGACTCGTGTCCACCAGTGGGCTTCCGAAGGGTTGACGATGTTGATGAATAGATAATACACTGTATATGTTCAGTTGGAGTTAAAGACCATCAGATCCAAAGGCGAGAGCATGTCTTCTACACTACCCTGACACACAGGTAGTACAGTACAAGGATGTAGCTACCTACATACCGCGGTTGGTACCGATGCTAATGTTAGAGTTTGAATAAACAACAGACAATGTAAAGAATTTAAGTAAAAGGAATAAATTATAATTAAAAAAAAAAACTAAAAAAACACGCTTTTATAGTTAATCGAACTAAAAAGTAAAAACTACTCTATCTATCTATACCCTTAGTTCTCAAAGTGGTCCAGGTGGACCCCCAGGGGTCCACGGGAGACTCGACAGAGGTCTACGTTGGCGTACGCAAATTTCCATAGTTAGATTCAATCTTCACATTTTTTGTCGAGTTTTGGGAATATGGTAGAAATGTAGCTGCAGGGGGTTCATTGGAACCAACAAAATTTTGAAAGTTGTCTATGAAAAAAAAAGTCTGGGAACCTCTAATCTTTACTATTATAAAATCTATCTTCTATCTATCTATACTATTATAAAACTGTTAAATGTCAAATTTTCAAAAATATTTAAAAACAAACTATGCTATAGTGGTACCACTATAGCATCGTCATCAACAAACGTGTATGGAAAGATAAATATGTATGTATGTAAGAACCGTATCAAGTAACAATCTGCAGTACCTGCTCACCCCCTTGGGATCCTGGCAACTTTTTTCTTTTGAATTTATTATGTATACATATAATAAAAAGTTAATATGCAAAAGCGGTCCCAGACATATTCAACGACGGTCAAAAATATGTGTGGGAAGCCATCTGCAAATATTTGTACACATACTCGTATTTTTTTTTCATGAATCTACACTATTATAAAATTGTTAAATGTCAAGTTTTGTAAATCAAAGATATGTAAATCAAAGATATGTAAAAAAATTGCTCAGGTCGACTAATTAAGGGTTTCTAAAACTAAGTCCGTCGATGTTTGTTTGTTTGTTTGTTCGGGCTTCACGCAAAAAACAGCGGGTAGATTTTGGTTAAACTGTTACAGTCTTAAAGGTACTATTTTGACTTAAATAATAGGGTACGTTTCATCAAAATTGGTCCAGTAGAATTGAAGATACAGCTTGATCTCTGTTTTAGTATCCGCCGCTAAGGTACGAGAGGTCAAGTAAAAGTGGTTCTAAGGTTTTTTTTATATAAATCTATATTTATTTTGGGATTTCTCATGTAGCACTAAACCAACATTCACACGGGCGGAGCCGCGGGCAAAAGCTAGTACTTAATGTAAGAATAAAATGATTAACGAGAAAATTAATGTCATTGTGTTAAAAGCGTGGGGTGCCTTGTACTACATTTTTACACTAACTCTGCTTTTCGGAATAGAACTAGTAAGTATATGTAACAGTTGATATCAAGCTAATAAAAGCGTGAAAAAAAAATGAAAACCTATTTATATTATAGAATTCTTTATTTAATTATTAATCAGACTTTATCTGCAGTTTATTAATTCATTATTAACTATCTAATAATTTTTTTAATACTGAAAGTTGAGGGCGAAAATTGTATTCTTAAAAGCGAGACGATTGCAGCTTGACTTATAAATTAAACTTGCAGAACTAAATAATTGCTCGCCGTGTTCGCGGGAGCGTGGCAAGCGCTATGAACTACACCCCCAAACTTCATGTAGCTACATGAAATTCAGCATTAAACTGTAGCATTAATCAGCGCGGTTGCTAAAAATGTTACTAAAAATCCGCAATTGCTGATGCTGATACCGCAACAGCGCTGCAGTAGGTACATATATATGTCGTTATTTTAATTTATGTGAATGTATGTTTTGACATACATATTGGTGGTAATACCGTTGTAACAGAACTTAACTAAATTTAGACTCTCCCTATCTTTTGCTAATGTCAAACGCCAAAACTAGACAGCAAACATTTTTAACGAGTAGCAACCTACATTTCTGTCAAAAGGTACCTACAAAAAAAATGTTGTGTTTTTTGGTATCTTTACTCGGCATGGTCCGAGATCGCGCCTAAATCTCTTAATTTTGACTTGTCTAAATGAAACTGACAGCACCAAAATTGTAGCTATCTCCTTTTGGCGTTTGACATTAGCAAAAGATAGGGAGAGTGTAAATTTAATTAAGTTCTGTTACAACAGAATTACCACCATTTTGAATACTCATAAAATTTACACTTGACAGAAATATGCGGGAGTCCAAGCAAAAAGGGCCCAGTTTTCGGCATTTAGTTTCCGAGATATAAGAAGTTTTGTAAAGTGGGGTGAAAAAATTGCATTTCGTGATTTTAATTGATTATTAATAAATGTTCAATTATCTACAATTTCATATAGTAAATGATTATATACGATGTTTCTAAGTACCAGAAACTTTAAGAGAAAAGTTTAATAAAAAGGTACCAGCGGTGTGCATGTCAATATTTCTGGAATAAAACACGTTTCAATACCCCGTACTGATCTCTATTTAAATAATTTAATTATAAGTTGATTTCATAGAGAGTATATATACGATAATAAATAAAAAATTATGTAACAAGCAAGTAGAAGTGTGTTTTTTTTTTTCAGTCAAACTTTGAAAATGCCTTTTCTCAAACCAAGCTTTTTCAGAATTTCAACTTCAAATGTCTGATAAAAAAAATATGTGCCAGTTTTTGAATATTTTTTCAATCCTTACTATCAATCGACTATTCTAGATACCGAATCTAGTCTTACCTCAATACCCCACTATTGGACCCTTTTTGTTTGTATGCCCACATGTCGCTCATCCAATAGAACAATGACGTAATAACATTTTTGCAATTTATCAGAAGAAGCGTTTCAGTTTAAATTTGGATTATACCCATTTTGTAAATCATATCAATTATCATGATTTTTCATAATTTATTTATAGATTATTATTCATAATTTGAGCATTCTCGAAGAAAACCATATTAAACAACAAATCATCCAAATTAAACACAAAATAAAATTTTAACTTTTTTGCAATTACGTAATTATTCTATTGGATGAGCGACATAATCATTTTATGACAATAACACGTAGAAACAACTCGTACCGTTCAAGTTAGTTGAAAATTTAATAAGGCCAACATCTAATGTTTTTTATGTGAAGTCATATGGGCATTCAACACGCAAACGAACTGAAGGCTTGTCGTTTCGTATATGCGTGTAATGTTCCACGGGCGTTATGGCAGGAGTGTAAGGGAGCATTACGGGGGGATTATGCACAGATGGGAACGCGTAATGCGTTCGCCGAGCCATTAGATAATATTATTTGGATTACGAGGGAGTTTAGAGACACACTAAAGGAGAGAGAGGGATCCTTATTAGAGCATTCTCCGTGTTATATATCCTATCCATTTGTAATATGTAACCGTAAAATATTTTTGTTGCTGGGTAGTATTAGTATAATAATAGCGTATAATGTCGTAATAAACTCTTCGCGCCGATGCTCTGAGAATCAGCTGAGAGGTGTACCAAGATAATGGGTCGCGTTATCCTATTATTCAATCAAAATCTACTGCGTTCTCCAAGATGCCTGCCAAGCCTGGAGATTATGGCAAATCCCTCCTTTTAAGGGGGGAGGCCCGAGTCCAGCGGTGGAGTTCTTCAGGCTGATGATGATCATGATGAAAGTACTTTTATTCTTTCTTATTTCCAAATTTAATAAAACATTTTTTATTGGCGGCCCTAGACATGTGTATGTTTCTACCGATGTAAATTCTTTACATAGAACGAGTCATACATAGTCACCCCATACACGTTTTGCAAATATTTTTAAGACACATTTCACAAAGACAAGTAATACGGGAGTATAGTTGATACTTTGGCGCTTTATATTTTAGATCAACCGCCAGACATTTTTAATAAGAATGCGAGGGTCGCGCACTAAATATCGATTTTTATAGTTTCAATTTTTTAGGGCTTTCAACGATTGGTTCCACTTGCAATTTCAAAATTAAAAAATTCTCTATTAAGAACATAGGTAATTACATATGTTATAATATAATTAAAATCAGTACAGCTATATTCTGTCAAATTGGTGTGCATAATTATACTTATTAAGTTGAACTCAGGTCATTTGTAAACTGAATTATTTATACCTTAAATATACTGTTATGAAATAATACGCCTAGTCAATGAGGTACACGTTCAGGATTTTCTTCAATTTGTCGAATTCATTTGTTATGATTATGTCAAGGGGTAACCTTATTGTATATATTTGAAGCTGTACCCGGAAAACTTTTGTACAGAGCTTTTTTATAGCTTTTATGGTATACTAGCTGTTGTAGGCAGCTTCGCCCGCGTGCTTAGTTTCTCAATTTTTAGTATTAATTACCGTAGTACCTCTTTATGGTGTTCCCTTTTAGAGCTAAAATTACTAAACTTATCTACCCCCTTAGGGGAAAAAAATTGAAAAACGCCGATAATGTGCACAATTATTTCCAACCAGAGGCAGGTATATGAAATTTTGTGCTTCCATTCTTCTTCTTCTAAACTGACGATTTTCCCGTATAAACTTTCAATACCTAATTTATCCTCTTAGGGATAAAATTTTGAAAAATGCCGATACACATGTGTATTTATTTCTAATTGTTGTGCGCCTTTCTAAAAAGCTGTTTACCATTCGAACATCGTGTTAACTTATTTTTGTGGTACTACTGTGCTTATTTGACCTTTTTGAAACAAATTTCATTTGGTGGGGTTGGTTTTACTTGGGCGCCCACACTTTCACTTATATTTATGTGTTTCGTTTTCATTAATTTTGCTATAACTAGTGCTTGCGTCCGAAATTAAAACATTTTGTTTTATCCAGAACCTGTTGTTCTACTACGAGTCGGAGAACAACCCGAGACCAACCGGGGTACTTCTGCTCGAAGGGTCCTACTGCGAGCGCCTCAGCAAGGCGCCCATGGAGAGGAACGCCTCGGTAAGAATATTGTAACTAGGGTTACCATTAATCTCGCTACAGGTGGGACTTTGATTGAATTGAACTAGCTCTATCACTTGTATAAACTAGTTCCGATACTAAAGCGTTAAATTTTGGGTCAGAAGCCAACCAAAATGCACGTAAAACACTTGTGCCTATTTAGGTGTCACGTACGGACTGCGCGTTTCTAAGTAAACGGATACACCGTCTTTTTATCCATTTATTTACTAGTAAGCTTTTATCTAAAAAATCTCATAGAAAGTTTTTAGACAACACTTTTTAGACTTTTATGATTAACAGTCAGTATCCCTGCTTCTGAGCCTCCTGCAACACTGCCACCGCCAATGAAGATATGTATGTGCAATTGCACCAGAAAATGTGTAGGTACTGTTACTATTTCCAAAAATAATTTTCCCTTATACTCTAGGGTATAATAGAAAATAACGCTACCATTATTCAGACATAAGCCAGCGTTTAGTATTATTGCAACGGTATAACTATGAGGGAGGGCTTAATATAACAAACTACCGTCAGAGGTTACCCCCTTACCACATATACGTCTGTCTGTCGGTTAACTTTTCAACAAAGAGAACAATGATAAATTATTGACAGTTCTGCTTCACAATCTCTTACCGGCGGGAGAGTCAGCGGCAGTACGAGCTGCGCGCCGCCTCGGAAGTGGACTGCGTGCACTGGGTGGACGCCATACGAGAGGCCAGGTCTGTTACCTTTTATCTTTCCTTTTTAACGCCGAGAAATACACATTATACACTTACACTAGTAAATCAGTTTTTAGTAATGTTGCCTGTCCAGGACCGAGATGTGACTCACTGAGTCTTGGTCTCGCACCAGTACACCAGGTTTCAGTGTTGGTACTCTTGAACACCCTGTTCTGCACTTACTACAAGGGTCTCGCAACGCTCGCCAGACCCATTCACTATTTATCGAAATACGTTCTGTTCTTAACAATTGACAAAGAAGAACAGTTCAGAACAGAACTGGCTAATACCTGCGGCTTCCCTATAGTGATCATAATGGTAGTAATTCTTCTGGCATACAACCTAAATTTCGATTCTCCCTAAAAATATTTCTAATGGCAAACGCCTAAACGAGATAGCAAATCTTTTTAGCGAGTACCAACCTACATTTCTGTTGAAAGGTACAAAAAATGTTGCCTTTTTGCGTATTTTTAGTCGGTATGTTGCGAGATCACGTTTTTTTTTATTGAAATATCTAAACAAAACTGACAGCGCCATAATTGTAGCTATCTCGTTTTGGCGTTTAACATTAGAAAAAGATAAGGAGAAACTATATTTAAATTCTGTTACAGTAGAATTACCACCAATGATTCATAGCCTATCTCTATTAGGGGAGGGGAGGGGAGAACATGCTTGCTCCCCCTGCACCTAAGAAACTTCAAGTGGCAGCATGAGCCACCTTGGGACACTTTTATGACCTTATAAATCGAATTTATGACTAGCTCGAGAGTTAAGGTAGTCGCCATTTACATCAGGACCGTGCAAGGATTTTTGGGCATAACTTGACAGCTGGAAGACAAAAAGAGTTGAAAGGTAACATCAGAATGGGGTTACTAATGGAATTACTTGTCCTGACTGACTGATTCCTCAACGCAGAACCCAAACCACTGGGACTACAAACATGGGATTTTGGCAGTTGATGCCTTTTATGTTTTAAGCATCTACTAAGAAAGGATTTTTAGAAATTCCACCCCTAAAGAGGGTAAATTAAGGGATGAACGGTTGTATGGAAATCGGTCATTTTCAAAGTAAGAATAACGAAGTTTAACATACCTGCTTCTGGTTAGAAATAAATGTACACGTACATATATCGGCGTTTTTCAATATTTTACCTCTAAGGGCGTGAATTAGCTTAGTAATTTTAGCCCCAAAATGGAACACTACAAACGTCGTTTACAATGAGATACTACGGTAATTAAAAATAACGTTTAAAAAATACTAAACACGGGAGTGAAGCCGCATTGAACAGCTAGTCATTCATATTCTTGTTAGGTACGTTGAAACGTTGAAATGGAACTCGTCTAATTTCACCGTTACCATGGCGACCGTGGGATAAGGATCTCTACGACGCTGATCCGCGCTCGTTGCAGCCGAGCCTCCCGTTACACGGTCAATTTATTTTTAAATTAACTATTACGCTCGCAAAGCAATTTTCGCACGCGCAAGCGCCTGGTACAGCTCGTTGTGCTGAATAAATGAGATGAGTTTTAGGCGTTTTATTTTCATTGCCTTTTTTACTTTTTTTTTACTTTCAAAGCACACTTTTCATAATATTACTTTTTCATAATATTAGCACACACAAAAAAGGCACATAATAGGGGAAACGATAGGTTCTTAGGCATCTATCTATCTATTTACTGTTATGAAACCATTAAATGTAATTTTTTTTAAATCAAAGTTATTTGAAAAAACTACAAGTTATCTACTAATTAATGACTTCTGAAGCTAAATCCGTCGATGTTTGTTTATTTGTTTTGGCTTCACACAAAAACCAGCGGGTAATTTTTTTTTCAAATCTTAAAGGTATTATTTTTATTGCTTAAAGAGTGCGGCATGTTTCATCAAAATCGGTCTAGTGGAATTGAAGATACAGCAGATCCCTGTTTCAGTAGTCGCCGTTAAGGTACGACCGGTACGAGGCCTCAAGTAAAAGTGGTTCTAAGACATTATATATAAATCTACGATTATTTCGGAATTTCCCATGTAGCGGAAAACCGACATTCACGTGGACGGAGCCGCGGACAAAAGCTAGTAGAAAATAAAGACATTACATACAAAGAGATTGGACAAAAAAAACTCAGACTCCACGGGTGTGCTAAATAAATCCAAACTGAATTGTTTACGTAACCTGCTAAAATTCATGTCTGTTCGCACGGTATCACGGGTGATAACTATTGACGTGATTATCAATACCATCATGGGTCATATTCATCTCGCCAAAAATTGTATCGTAAATATTACTAAGATTTCGTCTGCAAATCAAATAAATATCTCAAGCATCCTTGAGATTGTCGGCATCCCGGCCCGTCCGTGACCCGAGGAGCTGGAATGTTGGCTTAGCTCAGATAAACAGCCCACGAACGGTCGCTCCGTAAAGATCCTTGTTAATTAAATACTGGTGCCGATTCTGCTGTAACAGAACTTAACTAAATTTGCTCCCTACCTATCTTTTTCTAAAGTCAAACGCCCAAACGAGATAGCAAACATTTAAAGCGAGTACCGAATTACGTTTGTGTAAAACGGTTCAAAAAATGTTGCGTTTTTGCGTATCTTTAGTCCGTGTGTTCCGAAATCGCGTCTAAACCTTTTAATTTTGACGTTCCTAAACGAAACTGACAGCACCAAAACTGTAGCTATCTCGTTTTGGTGTTTGAGATTAGAAAAAGATAGGTAGGGACTAAATTTGGTTAAGTTCTGTTATAACAGAATCGGCACCATTGATTTTATTACGCGTAAGTAAACTTTAATCATATTATGATTTTTATGTTTGATTTTTATATTATTATGAAATGTCGCGTATGAACGCGACAGCAAATACCATTAAAAAGAAACCTTTCTATGAAAACAGGACTAGAATTAGTGATAAAATGAGGTAGAAATTAATATTTTAAAAATGGGCATAAGGAACAGCGGGGGCGTAGTGGGAACATCTCGCTATCTCTCTCGCACGCCCGTACACTAATGGCGGTGACGTCATAAAAGAGTATGTGCATTTTTTTTTGTAACTTGCGACTACCCCCTCTACCAAATTTTGAAAGAGTCATCTACCCTATTATATATGTATGTATATTCCATATTGAATATCCACTTTCATAAATATTGGCGCTGATTCTGTTCTAACAGAACTTAACTAAATTTAGTCTCTCCCTATCTTTTTTTAATGTCAAACGCCAAAACGAGACAGCTACAATTTTGGTGCTGTCAATTTCGTTTAGGAACGTCAAAATTAAAAGTGTTAGACACGATTTCAAAATATACGGACTAAAGATACGCAAAAACGCAACATTTTTTTGTACCGTTTCACAGAAACGTAGGTCGGTACTCGCTATAAATGTTTGCTATCTCGTTTTGACGTTTGTCATTAGAGAAAGATAGGGAGAGACTAAATTTAGTTGAGTTCTGTTACAGCAGAATTAGCAGCATTATTATTAAAACGAAACAGGATTGTTTTGCTTATACTACAGGCAATTATGTATAACCAGTTTTCACCCGCGGTTCCGCCCGCACGAGTGGCAGTTTTGTAGTGTTTCAGAATCAGCACCATTGATGTAGTCCCAAATTAGAATTTCCTGTATTTTAAGTACTAGACAACGATATACATACATACTTTGATAAATACTAATACATAACATAGATATATACGTCCATGACTCAGATACAAATATTTGTGCTCAACACACAAAATTTACACCTACTGAGTTTCGAACCCGGGACTCAATGACACAAAAAGTAGAGTTACAGCCACTGTACCAATTAATCGTCAAACATTACAGCTGTTATCGTTTTTACTGTTAGTTTTTAATTGTTTTATTGATCGTGTAGTGCCAGAGAGATGGCTCTCTGAACAAACAAGTGGAGATATTAAGGTCCAAAAGTCATGGGACTTGGCACCTTAATATCTCCACTTGTTTCGGTCCCTTTAATACTCTTTAAGTAGTGTAACAGTGATATCAAGCGAGGAAGGACCGTCTGAAGTACTTGCATTTATTTATCATAATTTCAAAATTTCTACTGTAACACGTGTTATTAACTAGACGATGGCGACAAGTTACCGGACAGAACAGCACATACAAACATACATGTATGTATAAATGTATCTATCTACACATACATACATACAGTCACGCTTCTTTCCCATTGGGGTAGGCAGAGACCACTTCTTTCCATTTTCTACGATCGTCCAATGTGGCGAAGTGGCTATCCGCAACCCACATTTCGCCCCCGCGGGCAACGAGACGTGTTGGGTGGCGAACCACGACGCCGCCATTTTATAAGGTTCAAAAGTGTTAAAGTTCCTCATTGCGTTCCCACGACTTAATGGAGAGGAAAGGAAAGAGGGTGAGGTAGGAAAGGCGTATTGAGCAAGGAATATGGAATTTTGGAATAGGATATAGGATACTACTATCTCGGAAGGAGTAGGAAGAGACAGCAGTAGCTCGGGGGGCCGGGGTCGCTTACCCGTATACTGAAGTCTATTTGCCGGACAAGCTCCGTGACCTTACCTATATGTATCTATACTATTATAAAAATGTATTGGTGTGGATGAGGCGACACAGGTATCAGGATCGAAGATATGTGGCGAACTGCGATCTCTGCCTATCTTTATGAGATACCGGCGTTAATGTATGTATGATATGTACTTGTAAAACCTCATTGTCATTGTACATTAAAGATATTTTAAGAAATCTACTTAAATTGTTCGAGCTTCGCGAAAGATTTCAACTTGTCGATTTTAATCACATTGTTGCGGTCTTATTTAAAAGTACTATTCTAACTTAAATATTGCAGCATATTTGATCAAAGTTGGTCCATTATTTTATTATTGTATTATTGTTATTATTGTACATTGTATTGTATGAGTAATTAAATAAATATAATAATAAAATAAAAACTGAATATACCGCCTAATATTCGTTTCAGTAGCCGCCATCATGGTTAGAGAGCTCAAGCAGAAATGCTTCTTGGACATTTTTTATTAATCAATATTTATTTTGGGATTTTCTATTTAGCGTGAATATCGACATTCACACGGGCGGAGCCGCGGGTAAAACCTAATAAATGTAATTAAACTTTAGGAAAAAATCGCCTTTAATTTTTAATTGAAATACGACAAACTTTTACCAGAGCGAAGAAACTTTTTTAATTTGCAAATGAATGACGTAGAAACTTATCATTGACGGCCGACGTGCCAGAATGTTAAATTGGAATCGAGTCGAGTAGTGTGATTTAAAAAAAGAATTACCTATTCAATTACTGCTCGTATAATTTCAAATAATTTCAATTCTTCGTATAATTTCAAACTTTAAATTCAATAACACTATTTTGTATGTTTAATAATACAACTTATTAGACTATTTTCACTGTCTTGCTATAGGCGGGCTAGTGTAACGAGGCCAAATTGTGAAGGTCGTATCGCCCGGGCCATGAATAATACACAACATGTGATAAATTATTAAAGTTACCAGGGATTATTGTTGCAGGGTTTGCGAGTCGAGAAATTATTATTGAGCGACTCGCAGCGAACAACTGTAACAAAGATTTCAATTTCAAATTCAACTGTTGGATATCCAATGATCGCCACATCAAGCGTCTTGAGTCGCCTGCATCCACCGATTTCCCATCACTAGGTCATCTGTCCATTTAGTTGCGGGTCGACCCGCACTGTGCTTTCCGGTTCAGGGTCGCCACTCCAGCACTTTAGGACCCCAACGTCAACCGTTTCTGCGATTTATGTACCCTGTTCACTGCTACTTCAGCTTAGCAATCGTTTGAGCCACATTATCGACTCACTGCTCGCTGGATGACTTCGAGTTTTCTTACCAAAAATTACTTCGGTACAAATTTGTAAACTTAAACTACGATTTATCTAATGGTTACCAGGTTAGGGCGAGCAGTTTGTAAGCAAAGTAATTATTCGGCCTGTATAAAAAATAAAATGTGAACATAGAAACCGGTGGCTCTCAAACATTTTTTTTTTGTAAATGAACATGGCGGGTATAATCCGACCGATTTAAAAATACTCCTTATACTTTAACCCTGCGACCATTGTCACTTCTTTATGTACCGGTGATGGATGAATTTTTAGCAATAAAAAAAATAACTTTCAGGGTGGCGTTGCTATAATGATATTTTAACCTATCTCTTCTCGTGAAAGAAAAAAGAATACCTTAGAGTATACATAAGCAAGCTTATATACCTATACTCTAAGAAGAAAACTCATTTATTCAGACAGGCATAAAAAACAAAGACATTAACGAAAAACTATAGAGTGGATTCGTATAATAGACCCGTATGCACCTGTCAATCTGAAATGGCTTCATTACGGCTTGTTACTGTAACACCTGCAGAATAAAAATACAGAGGGATTTTGATGCCCAGATATGGCCACCCGTCATTGTAGAACTGGTATTATGATGGAGCTCCAGGATAATAAGCAGCAGCGATATCCTGCTACTCAATCGACAACTACTACAAAATGTGGAGATCACAGTAATCCTGGTTCACTGAAGAGATCCATCGGTAGCGTCTTAAATATAATGATTTTCCTGTGTTTATGAATGACTATTTTTTTGTCTGATCTCACATTTGTGTTATTCAATAGACACTGTAAAATTTTCCAGTATAAAAGATTATGATGGTATAGTGGTGTTAGACACGACTCGCGATCGAAAAGTCGTGGGTTTGATCCGAATCTCGTACTAATGGTTTTTACAAACTCACGCACGATCTACATTGTAGACAAATATATTCGACGGAGTAGGAAAATTTCGCGATGAAACTTATATGTGTAAAATCATCCGATCCACACCGTGCCAACAAGCAGACTACGGCCTAATCCCCCACTTGACTAGGGAAGATCCGTGCCACTGTAGTGAGGATAATGACGAAAGGTAGCTTGTGTTAGCCACAGTAAAGAGCTGGGAAAAAGAATTGCGTGAGAAAAGGAAAAATGAATAAAAAATATTATATTTATATTAGTAGGAATGTAGGCACAAATCATTCAACTGTGAAGAAATGAAAAATATGTGTAGATAAATTCTAATGACGTCAACGCTAAAGTTCTTCGGCGATATGAAGTCTTAGTACAGCCGCTGAACATTTAATTATTAAAATATTTGCAACGTGTAATGAATTCATCGCTGAGAATCGCCCACAAAGGGCGGAGTGTTTTAGTCTGATTAAACCGCCAACCGTGCAGCGGCTTCCGCGTTTATACAAATAGCTTTAAGTTAATAGAATCTAAACCTTTATACTGGCCAAGGATAAGAAAGCGCTCGTATAAATATTGTAAATCTATACATATAATAAAATCGTAAACGAGCCGTGTCTGTACAATGAATATTTTTTCAAAAAAACCA
>WUAW01005552.1:0-15086 GCA_017165845.1 Thaumetopoea pityocampa | reverse complement strand
AGAAATAACTGAGTGGTACGAGACGAGAATAGAATATACGACCATTCGATCGCTAAGTGTCTGAGACTCCATATAATTGCCACCTGTTGCCGGCATAATGACATCGTCACTCCATCTCCGTGTATGTTGTGAGAACCAGCTAAGGGATGTACCAGGATAATGGACATCAGCGTTATCCTGTTATTCAATCAAAACCTATTGCGATCTCCAAGACTGCTGTCAAGCTCTCCACGCTTATGGCAAATTCCTTCTATTTAAGGACTCCAAATAATTATAATTTGTAAAGTTGATTCTTAAAATATTTTAACTGTTAATAGATTTGCTGTATATATTTAAATGTCTATGCAATCAAGTGCATAGCCAGAAAACAATTTCGTGGAGAAGGGGGGGGGGGTTGTCAACAGAGTGAGACGGATACACTGCATACAACTGCATCATTGTACGTCTCATTAATACTTACTAAAACATCTTTTTTTTTACATTTCGGGGGGACCAATCCCCCTTGTTCCTCCCCCCCCCCCCCGACTTACGGCCTTGTATGCAGCTACGGGTCTTAAAGACTGTCATGTGACAAAACATTGAGGCATTAAAAGGTTGTTTCTGTTTAAAGATTTTGTTTCTCACATAAAAAATACTACGAATTTGTGATTTAAATATCTCACTAGACCGAATAAAACGATTTTAGTAGAGAAAAATTAATAATTTCTTAAAATATCGCTGTTAAAACAAAAAAAAAACATTCAACAAAAGGTGAAATAAAACTCGTATTAAAATGAAATCATTTATTTCGAGACCTTTATAAGTTGCATTGAATTCTTTTTGTACACATAAATACTATCATTATACTTCGGTAATATTATATTTTCAATTGTCGTTAGTATCTTAAGTGGCTAACGAAACCAGTAGAGCTATTTACGATCATTTCGAAAAATCGAGGACTCAAAACCCTATCAAAATCGACATTTATTCGTGGTAATGCTGTTGTAACAGAACTTAACTAAATTTAGGCTCTCCCTATCTTTTTCTAATGTCAAACGCCAAAACGAGATATCCACAATTTTGGTGCTGTCAGTTTTGTTTAAACACGTCAAAATTAAGAAATTTAGTCGTGACCTCGGACATTTCAACTGAAGATACGCAAAAATGCAGCACTTTTTATACCTTTTGACAGAAACGTAGGTTGGTACTCGTTAAATATATTTGCTATCTCGTTTTGGTGTTTGGCATTAGAAAAAGATAGAGAGTCTAAATTTCATCATTTCAGCCCGTCGCTGTCCACTGCTGAACAGTCTAAATTTAGTTTGTGTTAAATCAGAATTGCCTTCGAAGAATTATTTTGGTTCCATACCTTATTTCGAAAGATTATGAATACAACTGCACGTATATAGATAATTTTGCTAAACTAAGAACTGGTTTCGATATACAAATGAAAAATTACTTTCAACTGAAATCAATCCTAAAACTATTGACATACATCCATGGACATCTACAGATGATTTGAGACAGGTGGTGGTTCCATTCCTAATGTACTCGTAGATGGGAAGTTTACTTCCGAGGGTTGCTCGTAACGACCAGGAATCCAGCAGAATACCAGGCCCGTTGGGCAAACTGACGTTATACTAAGTTCTCAGTTGGTACAGTGTTTTACTTCCTTTTTTCCTCTCTCATTGTGCAGTTACCGACAATGTTTGAAATCCGGCATTCTATAGAATACCTAGGCATTATATATGCCTAAAACTAGCCGACAATGTATGAAATGATGCATATTTCACAAATTTCCTAGGCATTCTGTAGAATGCCAAATGAGGTGAAATACATCTCCGATTCTCAGAGTAAATATTACTATAGAAATAATCTCTATTAAATAAAAGCTGAAGACGTATACATGATCCTATTCACACTAATGCGTCAATTCCATAAGCAAAGTGACATAGCGAGTTTGAGTTAGGTTAGGTTTATATATCTTTACTATTATAAAATTGTTAAATGTCAAATTTTCAAAAATCAAAAATATTTAAAAACAAACTACTCAGATCGACTAATTAAGGGCTTCTGAAACCGAATCCGTCGTTGTTTGTTTGTTTATTCGGGCTTCACGCAAAAACCAGCGGGTAAATTTTGGTCAAATGGTTGCAGTCTTAAGGGTACTATTCTGACTTAAATAATGCGGCATGTTTCATCAAAATCGGTCCAGTAGAATTGAAGATACAGCTTGATACCTGATTTAGTAGCCGCTGTTAGGGTACGAGAGCTCAAGTAAAACTAGTTCTTGGTCTTTTTTTATATAAATCTATGTCTATTTCGGGATTTCTCATGTAGCAGAAAACAGATATTCACGCGGGCGGAGCCGCGGGCAAAAGCTAGTATTTATATAAGGCTATTTATTATATTTATATAAGTCTTATCAGGACCTTTTTTATACTTTACCTAAATAGCATTTGTCATTCGATAGAATGCCTAGGTATTATATACAGTGACTAGGCATTCTACAGAATGCCTGTTTTTCATACATTGTCGATAACATACACATAATACTATGTAATAATTTTAAGTGTATTAAATAAACTTCTTTCTTTAATATCATAACCACGATTTAGTCTGTACGTTACACGATCCAATCCCTCAAAATGGTCACGGAGTCACTCCGTACACACGTATAAAGTTATTGCGTAGGTACTCCTGGTTTAATAGTGACGCTGTGATGACATCATATCAATATTGGTGCCGATTCTGTTATAACAGAACTTAACTAAATTTAGTCCCTCCCTTTCTTTTTCTAATGTCACAACAGCAAAACGAGATAGCTACAATTTTGGTGCTGTCAGTTTAATTTAGAAACGTCAAAATTAAAAGATTTAGGCGCGATTTCGGAATACACGGACTAAAGATACGCAAAAACGCAACATTTATCTGAACCGTTTGACAGAAACGTAGGTCGGTACTCGCTATAAATGTTTGCTATCTCGTTTTGACGTTTGACATTAGAAAATATAGAGAGGTACCAAATTTAGTTTAGTTGTGTACAATAGAATCGGCACCATTATCGATGTGTTTTGGCGGTAAATTAAATATCAGAAGCGCTCTCACCGACAGAGTGTTTTATGAGTACCAATGTTTATTCTCATTTTTATGTTTCTAAGAGTAGTGTTCGTAACAGATTGTATACCTGCACGAACAAAACTCGAGGATGACAGATTACAAGAGCTCGTCTAAAAAAATGCTAAAATTATGCATTATTTACATAAACTAAATATATTTTTAACGAAAAAAAGCTAAATAATAAATTTAAAATGTTGTAGTTGATTCCAGTCTTTGAAATAAAAACTTTCCGAAAATTTGGAAAATACCCAATTAAATGTGTGAGTATTGAAAAAGGGAAGATCTTAAAGCCAAGTTGATACTGTGCCTGGTGAAGACACCCTCAGCCTTCACGGTTGATGTCGGGGTAAAGAATAATTAAATCCATTCATAGTGTATTTCCGCTGTGACTTCTTTTAAGAATTTAAACTCTCCTGTTCATTACGACATGAAAAACTTGTTTTATCTTTGATTCCGACTACGGGTACTAGTAAGTGTGCTTAGATAGAAAGTAGATTGACAATAACAAGGGGCAATTAAACTTTTAAATATAAATTTCCTGTTACTGGTCACATGTGTAACAATATAAATACTTCTATGAAAACCCCCCTACGATCTCTTGTTTACCATGTCTAAGGTAAGTCGGTACCGATATTGAAGCTTCAACATGTCTTGTTTGCGAGTGCACATATCCTTTTGTTTTTACGGATGTATTTGCTAACTGTACGTACTTGTAAGTACCAACAACCCGTTACCAGGCAACCTGTTCGCTTTTTTCTGAGCAACCTGCTCTCTTTCTTTAAGCAACCTGCTCGCTTTCTTTAAGCAACCTGCTAGCTTTCTTTAAGCAACCTGCTCACTTTCTTTGAGCAACTCGCCGACTTTCTTTGAGCAATCTGCTTAAATAAAGTAAGCCGATAATACCGAATATACAGATGTGGTTAATTCATCTCTTTTTTATATTAATATAGCCTCAATGCCAAATAAAAATATATGCAAGTATTTATTCGTATTTACTGAATTCAATGAAGTTTAACATTTTGTTTAATAGCCATTTTCGTAGTGCGCACAAAGGACATGGCTGGAGTTTGTCTAGAACTGTGCGCTATCGTAAAATATTCATGCACATTGTTATAAAATAATAGCTTTAGTATGACGCACTGTATAGACAGGCCTAGGAGTCGTGACCATTTTGAACATAGGCTCCGAACTTTCGAGTATTCACACTTTTATTTATTGTAAATGAAAATAATCGATTACGACATTCGATTGTATAAAGAATTGTCTGTGTTTACGTCAAATGCATCTCTAGGCTCCGTCACAGGACCAAAAAATCTTTTTGCACAGCCTGTCGCACGAACTTAAGTCTGGTCAAGACTCGTAGGGCAAAGTATATATTTACAGTACGTCATATTAAAGCTTACAGGTATATGTTTATAATAGCTAACTTTTGTCATTAATGACAGAGACATAAATAAAGTCCTAGATTTCTGTAAAAATCAATAGTTCTAGGCACTATAGCTATTAGTTTACTTTATTTTCAAATTAATTTTCACATATTAATAATAACCTGTATATTTATATATTCTGAATTCATTCTGAAGACATAATCCGAACATGTTCTTTATAAATTAAAAGTCAGCGTCACAAGATTTCTTCTTTCAATATTTATAAACATACCACAGAGCTACCAGTTAAATTTCGAGAGGCACATGAAATTGCCATTAAAAATCCTCAATTTCTTCTGCATCTCTTTGGAGTCCCATAACATATTGTCTAAAAACTATATATGATTTTAGAAAATTTACAGTGTTAATATTTTATGAACGTGT
The DNA here is from genome assembly GCA_017165845.1 of Thaumetopoea pityocampa. Taxonomy (NCBI): domain Eukaryota; kingdom Metazoa; phylum Arthropoda; class Insecta; order Lepidoptera; family Notodontidae; genus Thaumetopoea; species Thaumetopoea pityocampa. The sequence goes on along the minus strand of WUAW01005552.1, from coordinate 10,176 downwards.
GCAGCTTAAAATAATTACATTTGTCTATTACCAAAATGGGCAGTGACAGATTATCTACATAAAAAATAATCGACCTTTAAACAATTGTATTTTTTTTAATTTGCTGCCATAAGAACTAGAGCGGCTTAACTGACTTTATGTTCAATACTAGCTGTTGGCCGTGGCTACGCTCATGTGAAATTCTTTTTTTTTAGCGTTAAGAAGTAATTACAGAATTAAGCTCCAGATTTCATAAAAGAACAATCACAAATTGAATTTAAATATTTCTATTCGCTTTTTTTAACCGATATCAATTAATATAGACTAAGTAATAATTAACTAACTATTCAAAACTAAGTAATAAACCGTACAGTGGATCTTAATTCAAAGAGACAGACAGAGAAACAACATTTCAAAAATAAATTGTTTCTGTCTCTATATCGATAAGGAGATATAACCCAATTAAAATTAAAAAAAAAAATATCCAATGTACAGATTTGATTCAATTACAGTTTTTTTTTATATTACAGAATAATTTTATTGTCAACCGACTTCAAAAAAGGAAGTGGTTGTCAATTCGGTTGTATTTTTTTTTAAAGAATTTCTGTGTCGCAACAAATTTTAAAATTTCCACAAGCCCCAAGTGATAATCACCGCTATCTATGGATAAAATATTGGTTTCTTGTACCATTATGGTTTTATTAAATTAACACATACAACAGTATGCTGTTTGGTGGCGGAATAATAATGGCGAGGCTCCGTCTCTTCACGTGGATGCTGTGACAGTCAGCAAAAGGGATGCACCAGGCTAATGAGCGGCGGTGTCATCCCGTTATTCAACCAAAATTTACTGCGATCTCCAACACGATTACCAAGCGTGGGGATTAAAGCAAATCCCTACTTTTTAAGGAGGAGGCATATTTCCAGCGGTGGAGTTTCACGGTCTAATGATGCTTACAGCAGTTATAAAATAAAATCAATGTTGATAAATAAACGCAGTTGGTCACTCTTGCTCTCATGAACTCATTTTATTATACAGATAGAGAATAAGAGAAGCTTAGGAAATATCTTAAGAAATAAATATCAGTTGCGGGGTCAGAAGTGTTAATATATATGCAAAATGTGTAAAACAGACATTTTAAAAGTTCTAATATAATACAAAATTCAGTACAGCAGTACGACAAAAATAAGTTACATCGAATTTCTTATTGGCGAAAAGGAGTGCTAACAAACGCCGATTAAAACCGATTGTAAGCACCAATTCAATAAAGTCCTTGTTGCATTATGTCTAAGGTTGAAAATGTAATGGCAGATGAACTCTTCAACCTTACGCATGTACGAACTTTTATCTCGCTCATAACATGCGGACACCATAATGAAAAACGTTTGACCAATGGCTGACGAGGCTTTTACTCGCGCACTGCTTTATAAGTGGCTGAAATATTTTCGCATTTTTTTTCAAGAAAAAAATACTGTACGGACAATCGTTACAACTCATTTTTATGGTACAACTATATTAGTTTCTAATATTTTAGCTTCCATGGTATTAAATCACTGAAAACAAAACATTTATTAAATAAGCTAAAATTATTAAATTATTTAATGAACAATTAGACATTTGTAATACAAATACCACAATACCTCTTTCGAAGAGGAGTAGGACACAGTAATTTTTTTTCAAAACTGGTACTGTCAGAGTTGTGAGTCTTTTGTATTTTCTTCACCATAATTAAAGTAAAATGTGCCCTGGCTCCATTGATTAAGGTTATTATTTGTCTAATAATAAATTTGCGCTGCAATCGCCTTGTTCAGGGTTGCCATTTAATAATTTTGTATGTACATTGAACGAATACCTACTTTCTGGTGATATTTATGATTTATAGCTTTGTCCTTGGTAACATAACGAGATCTCGTTTCCAAAATTATAAAAGTATCGATTCAGCAGTTGAAGCATGAAGAGAATATTTTTATATGATATTATGAAGGCATATCCAATATATCCATATCTATCCAAGAAATACCAGAAATCCAGGTAGAATTGTTTTGCCCAGTGTACCAAAGACGAAGATGTATATAAAAAAAACAGTTATGTGTGGTAGAATTTATAATGTAATTCCTAAGGAAATCAGAGTTACCTGCTAACAGGTTCAGCAAAACACCAAAGATTGGCTTATTGTAAATTGTTTTTACAGCGTATCAGACCTGTATAGGCGGAACGTGCTGCTTCTCGTTATTTATTTTTTTTTGTAACATTTTCTGTATACCATGTTTCATGCAAATAAATTTCATTACATTCAATTTCATTTCATTTCATATTATGTATGATGAATGATTGATTTGTTGTTGTTAACTAGAGGACTTATTTCGCGTTTGGGAGCCAGACCAATTTTACTAAATTAGAACGCTCAGAGAATTCAACATCACAATAAACTAATATAAAATGTTAAAATAAAACTTCAAGCTTCACTCGGGTTGGCGCCAAAACTTTTTTTTTCAATACTAATCATGATATCCTTTTGTTTTATAGTTCTGGAGACTTGAGTTCTTGTCCTTTGACCACAATGAATATTTTCCGAGTTGACATTAGAGTGTTTGTTTCACAAATACGTTATGATTAGTTGAAAGTTCCCGCATGTAAAAACACAATTTTTGTAACTGCTTACGATTATAGCAAACATCATAACACATTTATATTAAACACAAACTTCTGATAATGCGTTGCACGGTTTCCCGCCAAAACTCCCCAAAATCATCTTACATCTAAAGTGCATAATTAATTTTCATGATTTAGTTATTTGCCTCTACTAAGAATTTTAGGATTTCATTAATGTTTCAGCCACGGACGCATTACGCAAACTGGAAGCAGATTTTTTTTTTTTGAATTTTTGGATGAGCGGCCGACTGTAGCAAATTATCTGCCAACTGGATCGAATAGCGCGTACAAATCAGATGCTGACTGGGTCGCCGCGCGAAAGACCGTAATTATAAACACATTGTGCGTAATGTGCCCATTAGCTATTTTTTCAATTACCCACATTAACTGAAGAGTGTTTTTTTTTAGATTACCCACATTAATTAAAACAGTGCACGGGATGTTCACTTCACTTCTTGGTTTATGGCGTTTGACCAAATTGGTACAATTCTGCCAGTATCCAGTTATATAAGTATCATAAACTTAAGGGGTGGTGATCGGTGAAAATTACGTTACATGTTTTAAAGTTACATACAGTCTTCATTATTACTTATCATCGCAAATGAGACCACATTTTATCACAAAATTTCAAATTAACGTTTTATTAAAAAAAAAAAAAACAATGCCGGTATTTATCTATAGTTTTCTAATGGAAATTATATAGAGCAGTCGAATATATTCGGACTCTATTTATAGTTGTGTTAAATCTAACTGCCACGTGGTACTTTCCATATATGCTTCAGTCAACAGCTTACAATACACATAGCATTTAACCAAACAGACGTAACTTGAGGCGAGTACAAAATACAGCATCCAACAGATGTAAAATGCGAGCGAAAGAGCATTACAAAAAGGGGCAATATACTTTTAAGATTTCGTTGCCCAAGGAAAGATAATATAATTAAGGTTCCATACGAGCAAACAAACGCGTATAATATATACATGCGTACAGTCAAATGAGCTTGGAGACATTTTTGCTTTTATAGTTGTGTACGGTCAGCAGATAAATAAATAAATACTTTACATATTTATTTTTATAGGTAGGTATTTAATGTTATACATATTAAACGTAATTTAATATGTATAACTGACTTCTAACGCTACTTATAAGCGACTGATGCGAGAGTGCAAGGCGCGCGGTAACGACCGCAGACTGGTTTATTCTGGTTTCAGACACCGTGTGTACAAACACTACTACAAATGCAGAAATGTCTCCAAGCTGATTTATATGTACCGTTGTGCGACAATCTCGGGTTGAGTCAGTCGAACGCGAGTGCCCGCGCTTTGGCGATGCACCTACGTAATTATTTTTGTGTATGATATTAGGTTCTAAATTCACGCACAAATGATCTTTAGATTTTTTTTGCGTTTGGTTACGATTATAATATTCTAGAAGTAATATCCCATGGTTAGGGGAACTAAACGATATTCATACATATAGATAAATACTAATATATCCATGACTCGGGTACTAAAACTTAAAACTGTAACGGTTTGACCAAAATCTACCGGCTGGTTTTTGCTTGAAGGTCGAACAAACAAACAATCAAACATCAACGTATTTGGTTTCAGAAGCCCTTAATTAACTGATCTGAGTTGTTTTTTTATATATAAAAAATGTCAAATTTTGTAAATCAATGATATATCATTGATTTACAAAATTTGACATTTAACAATTTTATAATAGCATATTGATAGATTGTAGATGCCAGCCCTAGCGCTGTTGTGGAACGTAGGTAACTAAACTCAAACTTAATCGGGGCCCGTCTTCTGTATCTACTAATCTCTGGTGTGTCACTCTACGCCCTGTTAAATTTGCCCTGAACGCCGCCAATTATCGTGCACGGGGCGGGTCATTACTAGATTTTTTCCGGTTGAATTTTATATATAGAAGTTTGTTACATATGCAGATAGTTGAACGTTCAACTTAATTTTATTTTCAAATATTTACTGTACTAAAAAAATGCGCGTATAATCGTCCCCTTAGTGGCAGAATTCATTAAATGACCAAATCCTCCTTTTTCCCAAATTTGTTTCTGGACCAAGTCAGTACTTAGTGAATATTTACATTTTCTATCTCGCGATATACGCATCGTATCAATGTGTGAGTAAAAAGGGAACGTAGACCAGCTTTTGCTTATAACGCTGATGTCCATAACTCATTTTGGTCAGTGTTGTCAGTTAATGAATTCTGCCACTAAGGGGACGATATATGCTTTTCGACATTCGTTCATTTATTTCCAGTCTATATTCGTCCCCACTATAGGATATAGGCCCCTCATCAGGAGGGGGATCAGAATGTAGTCTACCACACTGGCCTGGTGCAGGTTGGTAGACTTCACACACCCGCGCGGGCATGCAGGTTTTTTCAGTTCTCCTTCTCCGTTGAGTAGATTAGTGTCAACAATGTAGACCGTTTATAAATTTTAAACAACTCAGAGGTACGGGGACCGGAATCGAACCCACGACCTTTCCAAACACGGTTAGAGCTTAGCACCACTTGACCGCTAATGTATTTTTACGACATACAAGAGGTTAACCTGTTAATCGAGGAATAAACTTAAGTCAGCAAGTTATTACTAAGGCGTAAAATACGACGAGCATGTATGAAAGCCTTGATGAAAGTTGAAGAAGCGAAAGAAGTACGTCAGGATCGTAGCACGTGGAAAGAAGTGGTCTCTGCCTACCCCAGCGGGAAAAAGGCGTGACTGTATGTAAAATACGTGACAAATTGCGAAAACGTAAGCAATATGCTCGCATATAACCACGCCAGGATTTAATGGATAAGAACGGCATAAAACGTAATGCGTTCAAAATATTGCGGCTTTGCATGATGAAAAATGTCGTCATACCCACTGCAGTAGTAGTTTGTGTACGACGAAATACTACGTCACACCCAGTTAACAGGTTAATATCTTGAGCGAATAATTTCTCGAAGGGGCGGGGTTTGTATAATTCACACAATGGTGTCGATTCTATTGTAACAGAACTTAACTATATTTTGGTCCCTCCCCATCTTTTTCTAATGTCCAACGCCAAAACGAGATAGCTACAATTTTAGTGCTGTCATTTTCGTTTAGGATCGACAAAATTAAAAGATTTAGGCGCGATTTCGAAACAAGCGGACTAAAGATAAGCAAAAACACAACATTTATTTGAACGGTTTGACACAAACGTAGGTCGGTACTCGCTATGAATGTTTGCTATCTCGTTTAGACGCTTGACATTAGAAAAAGATAGAGAGGGACCAAATTTAGTTATGCACAATAGAATCGGCACCAATGTAACATTGAATTCATTCGCCGCTGTGCACAACAAAACTGTTATGTTGCGTCTCGTTTGAATTAGTTTATTATTATCCGCAAAAGCAGAGAACTCGCTGATGCGATGCCGCCATTTCAGTTTATAGTTCTCTTATTCATCACTAGACACTAACTTCTTAGTCCTCTAGTCCTATTCTAGTCTATTACATTAAATAAGAGAAATCAATGGTGGTACTTATGCGGTAACAGTACTTAACTAAATTTAGTCTCTCCCTATCTTTTTCTAATGTCAAACGTCAAAACGAGTTAGCTATCAATTTTGGTGCTGTCAGGTTCGTATAGACACGAAAGATTTAGACGCGACCGCGGAACATACGGATAAAAGATACGCAAAAACGAAACTTTTTTTGAACCTTTTAACAGAAATGTAGGTCGGTAGTCGCTATAAATGTTTGCTATCTCGTTTTGGCATTTGACATTAGTAAAAGATAGGGAGAGACTGCATTTCATTAAGTTCTGTTACAGCAGAATTAGCACCAATGACGATCCGATGAACCAAATTAATACACAACATCTGCGCTCTAGTTATGTAATATATTTACAACAGGCGACAATTGTGCAATTTGAACTAAAATGACGCACGACTTGATGCGTACGGCCGTCATAAATAGTCTTGCTTCATCACTTCCCGCTACAGAAAGATCCATCAGAGATTCGGCGATTTAACAAACATTCACTGCAATACGAGATTCCGAAATTATACGCGATTCAGATTGAACAAATGCGTCATTTTAGTATAGAAATCGTACAATTCTTGTTGTCGCTTGGCTCATGCAAATTATAATCCGCGAACAACTTGTTAGCGCCGAAGTGTGTCAGCGATGACGGAGAAAGGAAGCGATTAACATATTGAGCGAGTAAGCGAGGAAATCCTCGTCAGACCACAAGCGCTGCTTAAAAACACTGGCATTGCAGTATAGTAATGCAAGGCACACTATTAACAGTTTGAAATTTACTCAATATGGCCATGTTAATATATTAGGAACAATGTTTCTTATCGCAGTAGAAGATATTTACGTTTAGAGTGAAACGCTTACAGAGATTCACTCAACACGTTATGCGTCGTCTTTTTTGTCTTGTGTATCGTTCGACCCCCTGGATAAGATATTATCGAAATCTATTAAAATGCCTTAATGATATGATCCTGTAATAAATGAAAATTAAGTAAAATTCTTCAGTAATTACTTTAAAGGGTATTTTTTTAGTTTTATGTCATATTTTACTCTGTTAGCACCGGTGACTGACGCGGACTAAACAGAAAGTTCAGTGTCAGCCATCAGTGGCTGGCACTGAACGTCAACGTGTTAACAAGTGTGATGCACTGCTTATTTCACTCCCGCCCTGTCCCGCCTATGACGTGATTATCACGGATTATACGTAACAAGGATACGTGCCGATTTGAACAGTTAATGTTGTCGATTGATTGTAATATAGTTGTATATTATAACTACAGTTAGTTCTAAATTTTACTTACCTCTAGTGACCTCTTTATTAACGATAGTATCGATAATGAAAAGTAAAACGCAAATCTATCGATAAAGTAGATTCGAGTTTTAACGATAACGGCGAACGGTTTACATACGACCTAATATCGTTACGTATAGTGATGAAGCGTAGATTAAAGTTATACATTAAAAAGTGCTAAATATTTTTTACAATTATGTACGTTACACAGACTTATTAAAAGCATTTTCAATTTTTTACTTTTGTTGTCTATTCGAGAACGTTCTTACGGACAACAAAGGTATGCTCAAACGATGAGCAATTGATTAACAAAAAGCATGCTTTCATACATAATAATAACTTAATTCCAAGAATCTTTACATAGACATGATACATAGATAAATTGAAATTACAAACAATTACTCTAAGTCAAGAAATACAATGGAACTTTGTACTTTTCATATACCTTTTCTAACATTATAACATCTCTCAAAGGCGTGCAACATGCATATAGTAGTAAACATATTCCAGTCGACTTTGCAAATGTGAAGTCTACCAATCCGCATTACACCAGACCGGTAGACTACGGCCTAATACCCCTCCCACCCCCCTCCTCTCCTGATCAGGGAGGTCCTAACCCCTATAGTGGGGATGTACATGGACTGGGATGATGAGGATGAGATAATTATAAGATGCATCATGTTTATCGTTCACCGTTCTTTGAGTCGGTTGCCTTCAAGTTGACTGAATTTGAATGATTTTTGATTCAAATTAATTCACTCTTAATCTTAATTTGACTTCTGTAGGTCAAGGCATGCTTGTCTTGATGCACTTCGATCCTGCGGGATCTTTTGTGCTACCCATGGCCCTAATCTCTTCCTGTGCTAGGTTTATTGAAGGCTGCTTCATGAAGCTGCATACCAATATACCAATGAATAATCTTAGTCTTCAGGTCCGGGGTAAGGCAAACCTAGAAGATCCATTCGCTCTCTGACCAACGAATCACAGCAGCACAATGTGTTTTATCGTTTTCACTTTTGTGTCATAACTCCTACATGTCGTGCTGCTGAAAGATTCATCCTGTGGAAATACTTGTTTGTACCAAAGTGGCCTATCAGTGCTCCTAGAAGACAGCGCAGTTGTTTCCTGCTGAGTCCCTTAAACTAAACTAACTTGACCCTTTACAGTGCTGTCACTTCAATACCTACAAATCGATATAGATATACCTACAAATGAATCTGACCAATTTTTCTGAACTTTTGTAGATCCTAAACTAGTCAGTAAGGCTGCACGCTTATGACCCCCGACCCCTGTACGACCAGGGACCCAAATAATACTTATTCCGTTGCACGCTTCACGCCTGTTAAGGTGTGCGCACTCAAAGAACAAGTCCAGAATTCATCTTGCAGGAGTCGAGAACTCTGATGGCGGACCGACTGTCGCGATAGCTCATTCATCATCACCAGTCCGTGAAGTCCACTGTTTACTAAATGGAGGGACTTGCAATAATCGCCACGCTTAGCAAGCATTTTTTGGAGATAGCGGTAGATTTTGATTGAATAACAGAATAGCGCATCTAGCCATTATACTGGTCTCTTTAATGCAATAATATTCATAGTCGTGCATAAATATTCTTGATTAAGGTTGGTATCACAATTTAACGAACATAACGAACTGACATATAATTAATAGCATTAGCTGCCACAGCATGTTGCACTACCAGTCGCTATAAGTGACAAATTTCAAAATCTTGACTCAGATACAGATCGATGAGTAATTGCGATAATTGAATATGCGATGGTTTTCAACGAGCTAAAAAATAGAATTCACACGGTCCCTATACCTTATGTTGCGTGGTCTTAGCAGAGTTTTATACTCTGCTAATACCCTTTAACTGCTTAACCCTTTCTGAAATCCAGTTGTATTCGTAGTCTGGCAACCAATCCGCGTTAGGTCAACGTGGTGGACTATAGCCTCAACCAGGGGTCGGCAACTTGTAATCCGCGGGTCACCGAGTGACACATTTGATAATTACAAATGACCCGCTTTAGTTCCGAAAATAATGTATCTATACTATTATAAAATTGTTAAATGTCAAATTTGCAAAAATCAAAAATAAACTACTCAAATCGACCAAATAAGGGCTTCTGAGACCGAAACCATCGATGTTTGTTTGTTTGTTCGGGCTTCATGCAAAAATAAAGGGGTAGAATTTGATAAAACTGTTACAGTCTTAAGGCTATTCCGGCTTAATGAATGCGGCATGTTTCATCAAAATCAGCTTGATCCCTGTTTTAGTAGCCGCCGCTTAGGTATGAGAGGTCAAGTAAAAGTGGTTCATAGACATTTTATATAAATCTATGATTGTGCCGGGATTTACCATGTAGCTGAAAACCGACGTTCACGCGGGCAGAGCCGCGAGCAAAACTAGTAATATATAAAAACAAAAAAAAAAAAAATGGAAAATACGAAAATATCTCTGACCCACACGTCACTTTAATGCTCACATTTACGTTGATTTTGACCCGTGGTCAAAACAAGTTGCTGACCCCTGGCCTAACCCGAGAGGGGTTACAGTGAGACAATAGAGTATTTGATGGTAACAATTAATAATGCACATACGAACGAACTTAAGTCCTCCTTAAATATCTCCTAGACAGCTCCCATTATAAACCGATTTTATATATATATATATATATATATATATATATATATATATATATATATGTATATGTATAT
>WUAW01005550.1:27786-41509 GCA_017165845.1 Thaumetopoea pityocampa | reverse complement strand
TATCTTGGGTATTTATTTAGTATAACTGTAGAAGTTTCCACAGTAACGCTGGCTCAGCACCTAATAGGTATAATGGTTACGTAACAGGTTACAGATTGGACATATTGAACAGAAGTCAAGTTTTAAACAATATCTCATTGTGTTGGACAAGTTTGAGGCGCGGGCCAGTTGGTAGGGTCACCTATCTATACCTAGATTCCTGAGACATCGTCTTATGCCGATTAAATGATAAGAGTGTATACGTTTATCAAACTATTATGGTCTGGAAATAGTCTTTACGGCAGCGGCAAAACTTAAACATAGCTTATGGAGGTTTAAATTTGACATAGGATCGCTGAGAAAACTTCTCTCCAGTATTATCATAATCATATTAGTCAACACACGTCCACTGTTGAAAATAGGCCAGAACTTAATTAGGCCATCGGTCCATCTAATCAGGTCAACTCACACCACGCTTCTGTTTTTGGGTCACCTCTCCTATAATTTAGGATCTCAACATCCATCGGTTCTCCGAGTACCCTTCTGATTTGCAATCCTTCGAGTCACATCGGTGATTTTGGTTCTCCTGTGGATTACCTTGCTTCGGATTCTATCTCATAGATATCATCATCATAAGCCTTTGGAAGTGCACCGCTGTAATCCTCAAATATCTGTGACGTTGTCATTCAGACTATAGCTGTAACTCATTATTTTTCATGCGTTTTTCAAGTGAAAAAATCAATTTGAGGGATATGGTTTGGTGCTCAACTGATTCCAGCCATAAAGAGGCAACATTATCATTGTCGATTCATTCTACACACATTAATTGTTAGACATAGGTCTCTTTGAATTAAGACTTAAATAATATAACGAGGGTCGCACTGCGGACGATTACGCGAGTGACCCCCGCGGCCAGGTACACGGCCTCTCCAAGGACGCGTGCAGTATTTACTAGGTGAAAATCTCACATAACCGTGGTGCTCTGTTCTCGGCACCTCGGTATGCGTCAGGCATTTTCTGCACGAAGAAAAAGATCCTGCACTTCATAATGAGTAGCCAGTCAGTCTCACAAAAGACTCACCTGACTATCAACAATGATGTGTTTGCATCTACACTTAGTATGACAGTGAATCGCGGGTAAGGCATAAGAAGAACGAAAGTCGTGTGTATGCGATGAAAATGCGTTCCCTGTGGAGTGTCTGTGGAGACTTGCTAACTGATTGGTTGAGGAAAATCGTGATAAGGGATCAGCGGAAGTTGAAGTATTATGTGGTGATAAGTATTGAAAAAAAAAATGCTTCAATAGCTTAGACGAGTAAGAATGATGAGTGTAATATAAATGACGAAATAAATATACCGGGGAAATGTGAGTGGAAGAGGACGTCCCGGAAAAATCTATCTTGATCAAATCACCAATTTATTTCAAAAAGGTCAAGTTCGTAGCCCCCTTAATCGACCAATGTGTATGATGAATGTGGATGCGTCAAGAGAGGTGTCAGAATTGCAGTTTGTGGCGAACAGAGACCACTCTGCTTACCCTTACGGGATACAGGCGTGAGTGTATGTAAATATGTATGTATGTATTATAAATACTTCAAAACAATAGTTTTTAGTCAAATACAAGCCTTACGAAGATTATATAAAAAAATCCTCAAAATTATTCTACCAACATATCCACCTTACTAAATAAACAAGTTCACATATTCACATAATTAGAGTACTGTGGGCGTAATATTATATCACTTTTACAACCGGAATGGTTCCTAACAAATTATTATAATGTTCCGCGTAAACAATTGGAGGTGGCACCGTATATTCTCCCAGCATCCGTTCAGGAATAGTGAGGTGTTAGAACTATTGTTCGTGGGCTTTTCATATGGTGTTAGACACATTAATTATAATAGTTCTATGTCACAATGGACGTTTGAATATGTAAAGAGATTCCCGACATGCAGAAGAGTGGTCAGGTCACTCTATGAGTAATTTCTTGTCGCGTCCTTTACGATGTTATATCCGATAACTTATTTAAGGTATTTTACATTTTCTATTTCATTGTCTCTGCACTACGTAAATGTTAACTTGTAGAGAATAACCCCTAGCATTAAATTCGCTTTTACGTAAAAAAATAAATAACTGATGACTATTACAGGAGTGGCTGCCAATTCTAATGAGACATTATCTACACAGAACCGGAGTCACTGATGTGGCTTAAAGGTTTGCGAAACTGAAGTGGTAGTGAGTGAGGCACATAGCTCGCAGAACTGATGGACATTGGGGGTCTTAAACACTCCAGCACAATGGCGACCCCGAACCGAAAGGCGTAGTGCGGTTCGACTGACGACTAGGTGGACCGATGACCTGGTGAAGGTCGCGGGCAATCGGTGGATGCAGGCGGCTCATAGCCGCTCAGTGTGGCGATCATTAGAGGAGACCTATGTCCAACAGTGGACGTATGTGGGCTGATATGATGATAGTGATGATGAATGTAAAATAATAATATAAATAATAATAATATAGAATTCAAATTTAAGTAGTTTTTTTTTTATATAAGAGCAAGCAAACGGACATGCGATGGTAAATGATCACCGGTGCCATGGACATTTGCAATACCAGAGGGATCACAGGTGCGTTGCCGGCCTTTAAAAAAAAGTGAAAGCTCGTTTCTTGAAGGTCCCCAAGTCGTATCCGCTTAGAAAAATCTCCGCTGGGAGCGCATTCCACAGGACGGTGGTGCGCGGAAAGAAATTGCGCGAGACACGCACAGTGGCACATCGCCAACTATCCAAGTGATGACAGTGACATTTAAATCGTGGCGAGCTGTGCAGTGATGGAATTCAGCGGCTGGAATTAGCCGAAACAATTCCTCGAAACATTCCTTGTGACAGATACGGTAGAAGATCCAGAGAGGTGTCTCTCGGCAGGGCCAGCGGGTCCGGCCGATTGGTGATCGCTCGGTCACCGACGATTCGAGCCGCTCTTCGCTGAATATGGTCAAAAGCTTGAAGCTAGTATTAGTATTGGTCTATGATCATGATCAATTGTCTACGACTACCTGTTTTAGTTATTGTCTTTTATGGGTAATAAAATCAGGTTTCTGATATATAATAAGTAAACCGATTCGTATATTCTTGAACAAATATTGCCATTGATATATCAAACATCATAACGCCAATAGCCACATCTAAAACAACCTTTTAATGGTCACTGGGTCAATAACATTTTCTAATTGTGTGATTATACAAAGGTTCTATGAACTAAAACGTACAAATACACATTTAAGGGTTCTCTTCCTCGTGAGTCAATGTATTTCATAGGCGCCAAAGACCCGATCTTATTCTGCTATGTATTCATATTGATACCTCAGTCGTAAGTTTTGTATGCCAAAATTAAACTTTTCACTAGAGGGCAGACTACTCTCTGACCAGTTACGACACCTAACAGAATAAAATTCTGTGGCCTCTTTTTAAAAATTATTTGGTCCAAAAATACTAGACAATAAGAGACAGTACTTACTAAAACACATCATATAAGCACCCATAAGTACCTTTACCACTATAAACACTCATTCTTGTAACTCAGTCGTCCCATCATACCGCTTTATCGCGCATACTAACGTCTCATATCTACTAACATACTCAAACTCTGCTCCACGCCACCCGCCACACGTCTGATAGACACTTACCAATAAATTAACGACAAGTTATTTCCAAAACGACCCTTTAATCTATACTATTGGATTATTGACATATTCCAATTATTTGATTGTACAACCAAAGGCTTTTTGAGCTTCAAAGGTTCTCTTACCCATAAGATAATGTCACTTACTAGGTGCCAAGGACCGATATAATGATTATATTTATATTAATATTTCAGTAATAAGTTTCAAAATAAAGCGTTATAATAAGTTTCAAGTTAAAGCGATATTCAATTGTACTTGAGGGTAATCTGGTCGCGTACCAGTTACGGCATCTAACGGGTTATCGTCCGGCAGATCTATTCAATGGGTTGTTTTTAAAAATTAATTAGCCCAAAAATATTACATACATACATACATATAATACACTCACGCCTTTTTCCCTGGCTCTTCGGCGGGGGAATCGAACCCCGGTCTCACGCGTAACGGGCGGGTATACTGACCACTATACTACCGATGAATTGGGGTAGGCAGAGGCCATTTCTTTCCACTTGTTACGAGCAAAGCGGCTATCAGTAGCGCACTTTTTGCCACCACGGGAAACGAGACGTGCCGGGTGGCGAACCACGACGCCGCCATTTTTAAGGTCCTAAAACGTTAAAGTCCCTAATTGTGTTCCCATGAAAAGGAAAGAGGTTGAGGTAGGAATCATCCATCAACTGGTGGATTGATGGATGCAAAGACAAATGTCTTTGGATGGATGATTCCTGGATTCACCGATGCTAAAGACCTTAATTAGGTTATTATTCCATCTAGTAGAGAGTCAACTACTCTTTCTAGCTCGAGAGAATGATTCCTGTTGGAGCTGCTTACTTCAGAACCCAAAGGTTCATCGTTATTGCGAGCTATGTGCCCCGCCCACTGTTACATCAGCTTTGCAGTCCAAGTCTATCTGGATCTCTTGTGAATTACCTAGATGCGGTCTCTATCTCATAGAAACTCCGATGGAAATGATTATTACCAAAAATCGACTCATTAATTCTACTTCTTCTCTTACTCAACCATATATACATTAATTAGCCTCAAAAGAGACCTATTAAACATACGCGGACTCCCTTACAGTACACCTCAAAAGAAAAACCTTTATATTTTACAAGATGGCCGCATAAAGGCGCGTCGACACTCATCTCTTTGGCGCGTCACACCTGCACTGAAAGTGCCTTATTACAGTACATACCGTAGTGGAGCTTATCAAGCTTTGAGGGTAGAAAGCTGGGCTTAGAAAAAAACATCAAAGGTGTGCTGAAATGTTTTCAGTCGCGGTTTCGCCTTTTTTCAATGGCAATTAGTTTCCGTAGCGTTTCCGTCGGCGATAGCGTTCGCGCCCCGTGCAATTATGACGTGGTGTAGTTGTGTACATCGATGCTCGAATTGTATGGATGTGCTGTGCAAAATCATACGTGTATAAAATTATAAAGACTTTTTTCTCTGACTCTCCGGCAGGGAATCGAACCCCCGGTCATCCGCGTGACAGGCGGGCATAGTAACCTGGGGATTCTGCTACGATCGTTTCATGTAGCAAAGTGGCTATCCGTAGCCAACATTTCGCCCCCGCGGAAAACTAGATGAGTCGGATGGCGAACCACGAGGCCGCCATTTTATATGGTTCAAAAGTGTTAAAATTCCTCACTGCGTTCCCATGAGACTAAAATAAAATTCTGGTGAAAAAAAAAATCACTTTTATAGAAATATCAACAAAAAGATCTTTAAATATTAAGATTTTGTTCCGTTCAACTGTTACTGGTGTGCGAACTTAACGTTCAACCAAGACTATCCTCGACAAGGGTAGGGCCATGATCGATCATATCGCCATGAGCGGCTTAAGACGCTGGTAACGAATTCAGTGTTGCTCATGAGAAATCCTCGAAAGGGCGCGAGTTTCCATGTGATACAAAGCCCCTTATATGTCAACTAGCTGTTGCTTGCGGCTCCGCCCGCGTGAATGTCGGTTTTCAGCTACATGGGAAATTCTGACACAATCATAGATTTATATAAAAAGCCTTTGATCCACTTTCACTTGACCCCTCATATCTTAACGGCGGCTACTAAAACATGGATCAAGTAGTATATTCCATTCTAATGGACCGATTTTGATAAAAGACGCCTCAGTATTTAAGTCGGAATAGTACTTTTAAGACTGTAATGGTTTAACCATAATCTATCAGCTGATTTTTGCTTGAAGGCCGAACAAACAAATAAACAAAAATCGATAGATTTGGTTTCAAAACCCTTAATTAGTCGATTTGAGTAGTTTGTTTTTAAATATCTTTGATTTTTAAAAATTTAACAATTTTGTAATAGTAAATAAATACTCATCACTCTAAAGTTTTTTAATCATTGGCGATTTAACATGAGCCGTAAAGCCGCGTTAACAAAATCAAAATTTGCTTGGACAAAGTAGATTTGACAAAGTAGCTCTGATGAAAATTCACTTTGATACCGGCTGACATTAACCAGAGTTCACTTGGATCCTATTCGTTCAGTCGCATAAACTACATAAAGATAATGTTTAGTCTTTAGCGGTCAAGATCGAACGATGTCGTACGAGACAAATTTATTGCAAACGCTATCGGAAAATTGGCAGACTTTTTGCTAGAAGAGTTAATAGTCAATTGACATCTAAGTAGACTTTAAGAAGTTGAATGCGGTCCAATTTTATTTTGAATGGATATCGTCGTCTAAGTACGCTTTGGTGAGTGTTGCCATGATCCAAATAGCTTCCAAATCGTTATCAAATCTACTATGTCCAAGCAGATTTTGACAGTATTAATTTGGCTTAACACGTTCGCGACGGGGCCTGAATTCACCGGCCGCACCCCGGGGCGGGCTTGTTTTTCTTGCTCCATCCCATCGGGCGGGCTACTCCCCGGTAGTGCAGGAAATCAATATTTTAATATTACAATAATCAACTTTTTATTAGATTGACACCATCATGTACCACCGGTGGCTCAACCCGCCCGATGGGACAATCCCGTATGTACCACCGGTGGCTCATTCCGCCCGATGGGACAATCGCGTATGTACCACCGGTGGCTCATCCCGCCCGATGGGACAATTCCGTATGTACCACCGGTGGATCATCCCGTCCCATAGGACAGACAAGAATGTACCACCGATGGCACACCCCATGTGAAAAATATTAAAGCCACATCTGAAGTAGGTACACTCGTAGATCAAATTTATTTCCTGATCCCCGCCCCTAGGGGGGGTATCTTAAATTAAAATGTATTGACATTAAACCGGTACTACCGCGTTAATTAAGCTTTTCACTCGTTTAATTTTTTACTCGGTTAACCAAAGACTTTCGCGTTAGTGCTAATTTATTGTGCAATATATTAACGATCGGTCCGTTGGTTTTGGTTTAACAAAGCTGCAAATAGTTATGCAATGAGTTTCGTTATTTTCATATGGTAATGACTTATGTAAACAGACTTAAATAAATTCGAATATATTATTAGATTTAAAAAAAAACTTACACATATAATATATACATTATATATATATATATATATTATATGTATATATTATATTATATCGTAAAAAATCGTGACACAATAATTTTCATCCAGTTCTTGACTATTGTATATATATATATATATATATATATATATACAATAGTCAAGAACTGGATGAAAATTATTGTGTCACGATTTTTTACGATTTTTTTCTTACAAGCTCTGTTAGACAGTTATTTATGATCATGTAATAACTCGGAAACCTTCCAGAGAATCCTTGGGTTCATAAAATTAATAAAAAAAAAAAAAAATCAAAATATCATAATTTTTTATTTTTAACCGATCGCAATAATACGAGTATATGGTGACCTACATAGTACCTCGCATCCTCAACAGATGGCGCAAAACTAAAGTAACGACATCAGAAGCCTGAATCACGCGAATGAAGTTTAATAGCGACTTAGCGTATATACAACGTCCCGACATGTACCGTCGGGGGCAGTGTCCGACCCCGTCAGATATAACACCGGTCTGGTCGGAAAGTCTTCCTTTTTCCGGTACTGCCACACGGTCCTGCCATATTTCAACCCAATAACTGCTGACTTAATCATCAAAGTCATTATTGGTCATTAATCATCCCGCAATAAATACATAATCTAAATACTATTTCAGACTATAAGCAACATGTGAGCAAAAACTCCGTTAAAATCTATACAATGGGTTTTGCATGATCTTATTTCAAAGAGACAGACAGATAAATAAAAATGTTCCAGTATCTATTTCGGAGGTATTATATTTAGGAGGTATTTATTTATATAAGGACGTTAACTAAAATTTATGAACGTTAACTATCTAGAGATTTGGCAAAGCTGCAGCTTTATTATAAGTGGTATATGTAATCTCTTTTCACAAAAGTATCTTTATAATTATTTTTGAAATAGTTACACGACGAATTTGTTATATATAGTGAATCCGAATTTAATGTAAGAACCTATGTATAACCTATTTATTAGCAAATAAAGCACTCATTCATTCATTCATTTATTCATTCATTCATATAGATATGTGCAGAAGATATTAAATACCAAATGAGCGGACGTTAATAGACTAGTTGTTACCTATAATTTAATCTTTATAGGATTCCAGCATAATTCACAAATTCTTCGACCATTTTAGGAACGATAATGGTAAGTTTCAGGCATCACGATACGTTCACAGGGTTAGCATTTATCATAGAACAAAAAACTCATGCACATAAATACATACCTACGTGAAAATTGAAATAATGCACTCTAAAACATAGATTGGGCAATCGTGTGAAAACAAATGAAGTACATATGAAAATAAATATAAACTAATGTAAAATAGTAGTATTTACAAAAATCTATTCAAAGGCGCATTCAGATTTTATTTTCAATTAACACTAGCCCACAGAAACGTCAAACGATACAATCTCGTTAAAATCATACAGTCTAACCATTAATAATTGCTAAGGCCCCACATTATACACGCGGGTAGAGGCAGACATCCCAGTAAAAGAACTTCTAATTAAACGCGACACTTCTCAATTTGTTCTGTTATCTTCTGTCATCAAAATTTACTTGACAGAATCAAAGCTATTTTGTACCTTATTTTCAAAATGTTAAACAACAATTCAGATAGAAGAGATATACGAGATGTTTTAAGAGTTTCGGTAAATTGATACTGCACCGTCGACTTCGAACAAAGGAGACTTGAAAAGGCAAATGAGCGTCTTTGCAAAGTTGAAACGATTAGCGTTTTTGATGGCGACGAAGTTTGAGGTAGGAAGGAGCAGCAAAGTGGCGACGTTATACTTAATATATATATCATTGAAAACTTTAAAATTAGAAAAATATGAATGCCTACTATCTTTTAAGTTTATTTATTTATTAATAATAAACACAAAACAGGAAACAGCCATAATAAATTCTGAACATGAACATTGAAATATAAAACTAGAATTGTCCACCAAACTATGTGTCCTATTAAAAACTAATTTTTCATGACATACATTCTTAAAATCAATAAAACCGTAGCTTTACAATAAAAAAGTAGAGGTATTTATATAGTATTATAATAAAAGTATTTAAAATTTAGACACAAATATAAACTTTCTGACTTTATCTTTAAATGATGTCAAATTGGTATGCACGATGTCTAAATTTCTGTTATTTCTAACCAGTAAGTGTTAATATCAAAAAGTTTTTTTTTTTGCGGATTCCGATCGACGATTGATACCGAGTCACGAGTCACGAGTGACTTGGGGTTGTGTGAGCCTTTTGAATAAAAATTAAAAATCTCCATGGTAGCCTTCATCGATACATTGAGAAACTTCGAGATCCAGTTTAGATAACCTTAAAATACACCTTAATGCTTCGCTTTTATGACCACCTCTTGGGGGAGTTTCACTTTCTTCTAGCACTTCAGCACCTTAAGGTATTCTTGATAGCATGAGTCATATCGCCGTACATCCCCGGTATCACTTTGAACTCTTATAATTACCGACTCTAATCCATAGAGTGCACGGATTTTGATCAGATTTTCGGTAATATATTACTGAAGTTCTCGAGAAAAATAGAAGTTGTAAAACTTCATCATTATCACTATTATATTATTAATAGCTAGTGTCAGTTCGTTGTAAATACAATTCAAATTACACAATTCAATCCGTGCAGTCAATTTATATTGTCAGCACGGATGGCGCAGTGGTTTAAGCGTCCTCTGCGCTGTCGAGTTTTGTGGGTTCGATAACCACACGGGACAACAACTTTGTGTAATTAACAAATTGTTGTTCTGAATCTGGGTGTTCTGTGTTCATATTATTTGAATGTTTGTAAAGTCCCCGAGACAGAGGAATTAATCCTAATGCGGGAGTTGCCTTTTATAAAAAAAAATTGACGAACGTAGAACGAACAATTGTAAAATGCCTTTTTTTATATGTAGAAAATGCCTGAACGTATACCGCTGTGCTGGGGATACGACACAGCGGTTATATGGGTCTTGCTTCCACTGAAAACCACACGACGTCCGTCTCTAGCCCTTGTGTCCGGCCATGGGGAATTGTAAAATATCTAATAAATCTTCAACAACTATTGCTTTCATTTATAATGGGTGCGGTAGGGAAACGGGTGATTTTGAAATCACCACCAGCGAAATAATAACAATACAGTATAAATTTGTAATACTTGCAATTTGTGACGGATATTTTGGTACAAATTATCCATCTCTCGAAAATGACATCATGCAAGTGGCTCTCATTTTCTTTTAGGAAGTCGCCCGCATTCAGTTTTTGTATTATCTGTATTTTGTTTGGGTAGTATAGCAATTCCTTGTGCAATATTTGCCGTACACTCGAAGCCAATATCAAGTTGCGGAGCATATTTGCGTGTCAAACGCTTGGGACTTCGACTGAAGGTTTCGTCCACTCTTGCAACATTCTCTGATGTGCACACACGTTTTACTTTTTTACCCCTCTTTTTCGTCATATCACCTGTTTCTGTAAAGTTCCACAATTTGGCAGCATGCGACTGAGACAATGATATGCGAAATTGTAATTAGCACAAAATGCATGCTGCTCAAAAACGTAGCTGTCGTTGTTTTTGTAAAACGCGTTTACTTCAAAAGCGCACGGTTCACCGGTCCACGGCGCTATCTCAATTGAATACCGATATCAGGGTTAATGGCAAAGGTTTTTTGTCCAGCTGACACGAGTTCCGTTTTCTGATTCCATCTCCGGGTTCGCTGAATCGTCCTTCTTAGTACGGCACCTGTTATTGCCCAACATTGCGGATAGTCTCCGTACGAAACCCCCCTATCTCTGTCTCTAAAAGAATGTTTAAACAAAAGTTGTGTAACAAAAGATAAAACAAAACGACATTATA
Source organism: Thaumetopoea pityocampa (assembly GCA_017165845.1). Lineage (NCBI taxonomy): Eukaryota > Metazoa > Arthropoda > Insecta > Lepidoptera > Notodontidae > Thaumetopoea > Thaumetopoea pityocampa. The sequence continues at coordinate 30,479 of WUAW01005550.1, read as the reverse complement.
GCTGAGCGCTGACAACAATGAATTGTCGAATTAAGAAATGTCTTTCAAACATTTCCTTCCGTAAATTACATAACCGCAATTTCTTTTGCTGAAGTTTAGAAACGAAAAAAACAGTGGTGAAATGTTCTGTAACTTTTTTAATATTACTCAATTAGCTGAAACCCGCAGCTTGGATCGGAAGGTATTCGTAAAAATAAAGTAACTACAAGTATTTACAATAACAAATGTTATCGTATTTGTAGTTGATTGAACATTTGTGTTTGTTATTATACATTAGTAACAACTTATATCATAAAATGGTTGTTATATATAATAACTTTTCAAAAGATTTTACATTTGAATGTGATTGGCCATTAATGTATGAAGAATTGGGTTAATTTGGATAAATATTTTTATTTCTGTTGAAAATAACCCTGTAAAATTGATTTATATTAAAGATAGAATATTAAAATAATGTAAGTTATGTTACTTTTAAATAATTTTTAGGATTCACTTAAGTGTAAATACCAATAATATATTTTCGTACATATACACAGTCGATATAAAACAAATAAATAATGAAATTGCAATTACCTCCATCCATGATATTGAATTATCAATATCATGGTTGATTATGATTCATAATGAAGTCTAGCAATTTAAAATTGATCGTTTATGAAAACATCAGATATCACGTACAGTATGAATAGACACGTTAATAGTAAAGAGCATCGTTTGGCAGCACGTGCGCTAGCTGCGTTTGAATTGCGGCTACAGTATATAATCAATATCTCTTATTTAATACACGTTAAGGTTCAAATCTGTCAAGAAAATTTACTATTCGTATGCAAATAGAGAAACATTCTCCAGTAACGTCTGATTTATGATGTGGTTCGGACACCCAACAACAAAAACTTGGTGTCAATAGAACAAGAAACATAAATGAATGCTCGTTACAATACACACTGTAATTGTTTAGACAAAGGCATGCCTTTACGTTATTGTACTTAAGTCACAAAGTATTATCGAATGAATTTAAAACGTACACAAATGGAATAAAGTTTAAAATGAATAAAATGTTAAGAACCTAGAATTGTAAAGACGGACGGAGACGAAGTCATATCTTTCACCATCAAAGCTTTCGCCGATGGCTCTAAAGTTAATTTTTATGACATCTATACAACAATAGAGATACATTATACATGAAAGACATTCCACAGTCGTGTTAACTATTCTTAACCGTTGTTTTAACATCCTTCGGCGATTCTATTGTCATAGCTTTTGTAATTCTATGTGACTGTGCATTATTGGCTCTTTTGTTTTCAACAAAGATATTTGGGGACATTTGATTATTCTTTCTTTCGGTTTTGTTATAAAAAATATTAAGGTCGCTTCGAAGTAAAATTTAAAATAGATCTTATTCAGTATTGAACTTTAAAATGCTTCGGAAAACTTTTGCGTTGTATTACAAAGAAGCGTCATACTGCTTCGGAACCACACAAATGGGTATTGTAGGAGTTTTTTTGATGACAATGGGACATTTAGATGCATGAAAACACACAATTGCAAATTAGTCATGGAACATTAATGGTCAGGTAAGTTTTTATTTTTACATCAAAAAAATCTTGATAATGAAGTTGTTAAAACATAAAATTCTAAGGCCTGTGTTCAGATGTTTATCGGCTTTTATCTATGACTCATAGACAAATAATTATATTAAGGCCTTGCTTATAATTTATTTTGCGAACTGTAAAGTGTGTTTTGAAAAACAATTTCGGTCTTTTTAAATTTTAGCAAACAATAAACTATCGTATATTTATACTATTATAAAATTACTAAATGTCAAATTTTGTAAACCAAAGTTATTTAAAAAAAAACTACTCAGATCGACTAAGCTTTTGCCCGTAACTCTGCTCACGTGAATGTCATTTTTCCACTACATCGGAAATCCTGAAACAATCATAAGTTTGTGTAAAAGCTTTAGAAACACTTGCTTGAGCTCTTATATCTTAACGGTAGCTACTAAAACAGAGATCTTCATTTCTATATATACATATATAGCTGTATCTTCATTTCTACTGGACCGGTTTTGATGAAATATGTCACAATATTTAAGTCGGAATAGTGCTGTTAAAACTGTAATAGTTTAACCGAAATCTACCAGTTGGTTTTTGCATGAATCTCGGACAAAATACAAACAAACAAACATCGATGGATTTGGTTTCAGAAGCCCTTAATTAGTCGATCTGAATAGTTCTTTTTAAATATCTTTGATTTACAGAATTTAACATTTTTATAATAGAATAGATAGATAAATTATATAGAACTAATTTGCGGGTGTTTACAATTTTGTGCAATAAAACTTACGAGTATATAGAACTAATTTGCGTGTGTTTACAATTTTGTGCAATAAAACTTACGAGTATATAGAACTAATTTACGTGCGTTTACAATTTTGTGCAATAAAACTTACGAGTATATAGAACTAATTTGCGTGTGTTTACAATTTTGTGCAATAAGATTCTAAAGATCAACGTATATGTGAGTTGAACGAGTGTGTACCAGTTGCTTCTTGTGTGTGTAAACATGAATTGAATTCGCAACACCCGAACTCCATATTATCTAGGTGTCTTAACCCATCTCCTTAACTTTAGATATCTATGGTATATCTTCTGTGTCTGGTCGATAAATGAGCTTCACGTATAGAATAATTA
>WUAW01005550.1:16441-27291 GCA_017165845.1 Thaumetopoea pityocampa | reverse complement strand
CTAATTACACGTACGGAATAACAAGAGTCAAAGTTGGAATTATGCAAACGTGCATGAGTAGGAATCGGCAGTTTGTCGGTCATCGCGAGTTATTTGGCACGCCCACCATTATATATATATAAGTATCTTTTATTTATTTATTATTTTTTAATATAATTAGTTATGTATATAATAATAAGTATAGAATAATTAACAATTGCTGATAATTGAAAAATAATAATTGATCTAACCCGAATTAAACTTGTATTTAGAGAATTTAATAACTCAAAGAGTTTAATAAATAAATTTTAAATGTATAGACCTTGTAATATACAAATTACAGTGGGCCTTCGACTTTCGGACATAATTGGTTCCTGAAAGTGTGTGCGAACTTTGAATGTTCGAAAGTAGAGGGAAGTGAAAAAAAAATATGTTTTAAAGTATTTATTTATAAATATGCATACACAATGAAGGTAAGAGGTGAGTTAAGCGCTTTCGGTTATTTTTTTTATTTTCTTGAGATATACGTTCTTCATTAAGATCACATTCTTCCATGATAGTCAAAAATTTGTCAAGATGATTAAAAAGTTGAATTTCTAAAAATGTGCGAAATAGCAAATTGTGCGAAAGTTGAATGTGCAAAAATCGAGGGTCGCCTGTATTCTGAATAGTATATCGTAATTTTTTTGGAGATTTGAATCAATTCTTTATTTTTTTAAGAAAAAAAAATAGCCGTATTAGGTATAGCCGAGATAAACAATCCATAGTAAGCACGAAAAATAATCAATTATCGCAAAGTAGATTCCGAGCAAACACGACTAAGAATATCATCGAATTTGGACTTTTATCGCTTTCCCTATCTGCTGCGGACGACAGTTCGTCTAATTGATCGTTCTCTCCATCGAACTTCCCTCTCGCGTCTTAGCGAGAAATTTAAAAATCGAAAACCCGTTTGTACGAATCCGTTCACAAACTTGTGATGGAAAATTGAACTTTTTAAATCGAGATAAGATTGGAAATATGTTAATTGACGTAGTTTTTTTTTTTATTTATTTCATTCGGAATGTTCGGTCAGTTTACAAACGAAACAAGTATTCTATGTGAGACAGAGATAAGCTTTTTTGAACTTTATAAGTTTTTGAACTACCAACATTTATTCCATTATTTAGTAACATTTATTTATATAAAAACTTCATTATTCAAGCCGTCTTTACACATTTTGACTTCTTGCCTAAGACATTTTGTAACAGTTCATTTTGGGTGAAGTTAAGATAATAGTTATGCAACTATACCTATGAGAAATAACTTTTATTTTAATTACATTTTTATTTTTATCAGGATAATATTATTTCTTAATTTAGAACCTTTATGTATCACTTCGTGTTAGATTTAGTAAATGACATCATAGTAGTACAGCAGATAAAGCCTCTTCCCAAATCCGAGGATCGGAAGCTCTCGGGTTCAATGCTCGGCTGGCCCGCTAACATTGCCTTTGTGATCCGGAAGGCATCTAAAATAGTTCCGATTGGTGTTTCAACAACACCGACTCTTAGCGAACATTCGTGGTGATCGGTTATCTTAACCCGCCATATAGATGTATCTCCCACAAACCAACAGACTGCGACGCAAAGTTGGGATAATGGCTTCAATCAAGTTTAAATACTAACTACGTTTTGCCTACGGCCCGCCCGCTTGAATGTCGATTTCTTGTTACATGGGAAATCCCGAAAAAAGCTAAAAAACACTTAAACTTGAGCTCTTGTACCTTATCGGCTCCTAATACAGTATGATCAAGCTGTATCTTCAATTCTACTGGACCGATTTTGATGAAACATGCCACAGTATTTAAATCACAATAATACCTTTAAGTCTGTAATAGTTTGCTCAAAATATACTTGCTGGTTTTGCGTGAAACTCGAACAAATACATAAACATCGATGGATTTGTTTCAGAAGCCCTTAATTAGTCGATCTGAGTAGTATTTTTAAATATCTTTGATTTACAAAAAAATTAATAGATACACTAATATTTTATTCGTGAATTCTTTGCTTTTGTGAAATTAGTGTTTTATTATATTTTAAATTTAATAGATATACAGTGTACTGAAACTGCCAGATTTTTTCCACAAAATATCCTTGACACTCGTGATAAGATCTATATTGACGCCCCAATCCGGACGCTAATTGCACAAAAACATCCCCCCGTATCAACAGACAGACAACAAACATAGAAAACACAAAAGATAGATTAGGGAAGATCCAGATCGCATTTAAGATAAATGAGTATTTTCGCTAAGTACTTACGTCGGATTAAGATCGAAGGAGCGATAAGGGGCAGATGTGCTGGCCCTAACGGGACCTCAACTTGAAGGTAATTCCGCGGCTGGTTGATTTTTTGTGGTCAGATTAAGTGTTCTCAATGATAAAATAAAATTGATGTTGTTAAATATACATACACACATATAGTCACGCATTTTTCTCTGTCTCTCGGGGGGGGGGGGGGGGATCGAACCTCGATCTCTCGCGTGACAGGCAGTGATACTGACCACTATACTGTCGAAAATTGGAGTAGGCAGAGACCACTTCTTCCACTTGCTTACAAACATTTGATGTAGCAAAGTGGCTATCAGTAGCCTACTTTTCGCCTCCGAGGGAAACGAGATGTGTTGAGTGCCGAACCACAACGCCACCATTTTTATGAAGTTCAAAAGTGTTAAAGTTCATTACGTTCCCTCTGGTTTAGTGGCAAGGAAAGGAAAGAGGGTGAGGTATAAAAGGTTTATTGAGCAAAGAACATGGAATTTGCGAAAAGGACTATAAGATATAGGATACTACTATCTCGGAAGGAGTAAGAAGAGACAGTTGTAGCTCGGAGGGCCGGGGTCGCTTACCCGTATACTTAAGTCTATTTCTTGGTAGATTAGATCTTACGAACAAAACTGGTGTCTTGGAATTTGTTTCTGTAAAGACGAGACTCGCTTTTCTACCACAGTACTAAAGTATTTATTTTGACATTGAGCCACTATCGCTTTTTTAAAAATACTAACTCAACAAGACATCTAAATGCAAATCCAAATTAATCTAAATCTAAATGCAAATTACAGAGATATTAAAGCTAATTTTATCTAAACAAAAGGCACATTATTCTAATAAATTTAAAAAGCATTTGATGTTCGATTTTTAAACACTTATTCTAAATCCGTTTTAAAACAGCTGTCCTATTGTTGCCGATCAGGTGAATTGTACCGGTAAAGACTTAATCCCATTGCGGTCGGGTCGTATTGTGCGTTCAATTATAAAATACCTACGTTCCTATTTTAAATAAAAAAGTATTCCTGTGATTTAAATTTGAGCTTTTTGTAAAAAAAAAAATATAATGTTGTAAAGCATAAACTTATCTAATTTAAATTTATAAATCATAATTTACGACACTTTCTTCGTGAATTATTTATTTATTTACACTTTATACACTAATGGTATATCGCGGACTTAATGCCTATAGCATTTTCCACTAGTCGACCTAATAGATGGTGCTGATGTAACATAAGGTAGGTGAAATATCTCATGGAAAATAAAGGAGAATGAAAGACATGCTTATCTAAAGCTTATATTATAATACGCTATAATATATATATATATATATAATACACATTTTGTATTTTGTTAGTATATTTTCTTGTGCGGTTTATATTCCTGTGCTCTATGTTTTTTTTTTAAATTTTATTTTTTGTCTCTGTATTCTCACTCAAATTTGATTGCGTAACACGTTCGTGGTTCACACATATTTAAATGCGTAGAACACAATTTTGTTGCAGTTCTAAAAGCATATTCGCTTACCAAAGTTGGTTTTACATATTTTATTGGTAACATATAGCACGATAGTATACCAAGTAACCAATAATATGCAACAATACGGTATCAATTTGCTATTGTACAATTCAACGCAAGTCTTACGTTTACTGTTCAAAAGTGCTATTCTTCGTACCACGAAGAGCTGTGACCGAACAAATTATTGAGTCAAAACTTCAATGCGTTCGTCTGCGTCGATCCTTCTCGCACACACATCTGCGTCTCTCTCGCCCACTAGCACACAAGGTACACGTATAAGCTTATTGTATTTTTATAGTTATTTTGATCGTCGCACACAAGGTTTATTGTGTGGATTATCCTATATGAATACAAAATGGGGTATTACATTATTGTAACGATGTACACAGCTGATGTTAGCGAAACAATGGCCGCCATGTTTGCGAATCGCCGGTGGATTCAATTGTTCCATTTATAAATTTTTTAATAATTTGTAAATGTGTGTGTGTTGCAGTCAAAATGTTATTTCAATAAAGAGCATTTTTAGCTGGAAAAAGTTACTGATTTTATTTCAAAAGACACGCACTATTCAAAATCATGTGCATATTAATAATTTAATAATTAATTATTACTCGCTTCAAACGGCGGAACAACAAGGAAAACCTCGTGATGCCTGAAAACTTTTATAGATGGCGCGTACCGTCCTTAGGCCAGCGCGGTGGACTATAACCTCACCCCCTCACTGAAAGAGGACGCGTGCCCTGCAGTGGGATATAAATAAATAGATTGATTATTATGATGACATGGTTTTTAAGTTTATATTTTTGTGAAACTGGGAACTGTTAGAATTATATATTGATTTGAGATGTACCTTTTAGTGGTATTCTTCGAAAACTGAGCATTTAATTTTGCAATTACATAATATTAACCCTTAGCGCTCGATGACTTTTCCGGTCGGACGGAGCATAACTCGAGGCGATTTCGCGCATATATTACGTGTGTCTTACGGGTAGCTAAGGAGCCTATTCACAAACTTATATTGGGCTTCTATCAACTGGAGATAACGAAATGTAGCCTAAACAAAGATTGTCGCCTCTCACTCGCCATTCGAGTTGTTGCGCATCGTGTTGAGTGAGAGTCGCCGCTCGAGTGCAAAGTGTTAAACCCTTGATACTTTATGTATAACTATGGAGGGGGCAATGCTGGGAGTCTCTCTGTTGAATAAAATCGGAACGAGGCTGTACGACAGAGAACTAAGGTTACTGATATAGCTAATCGAATTAGCAAGTGACAGTGGGCTGGTCACATTTGTTGCAGAACCGACAGTCGTTGGAACGTGTTCTGCGGTAGAGTCCGCGTTTGGGCAAACATAATCTGAGACGCCACCCGGATAGATGGAGCAACGATCTGCGGAAAGTGGCTGGCAGCTACTGGACGCGTGCAGCCGAAGATTAGGCTAAGTAGCACGCCTTGGGAGAGGCCTACGGCCAGCAGTGGACTGCCATAGGCTTATAATGATGATGATCATACTCAAAGTAGTCTATATCGACTTCCAGGGTTTGAGGGTGACTTACTAGATCTCACTACACTAGATGTCGAAAACATATTTGTAGCTGACAAATATGCAAAAAAAAAATAATAATATCTGAACAGAGGGTCTATTCAAAATCGAAAAATGTTGAAACAAAAAGATTCGGGGACCTCTGCCAAGCCTGCATTACCAAGCCGTCGGCAGTTACACTAGGTGCGCACACCACAGGGCTCTCAAATGAAACCAAATCTCTGTACTGATGTACAGTTGGTTTTGATTTCAACTTTTATTAATTCATTATTCGCCCTTGGTAAAAATACATAAACGAAACCATATCGCGACTCAGTATCGGATCGCGAGACAGTACGCCATCTGTTGGTTAATCTTGAACATATCGCCTACCAAAGGACATTAGTGACGGATGTCCTTTTTTATTATACTGAATGAATTATTTATTCCTTAAGTTTAAAATTAATATATCTATCCAATTATAAAACTATTACATGTCAAATTTTCAAAAAATCACAGATATTTAAGAACAAACTGTATACTCAGATTGACTAATTAAGGGCTTATGAAACCAAATCTGTCGATGTTTGTTTGTTTGTTTGTTCGAGCTTCACGCAAAAGCCAGGGTGTAGATTTTGGTAAAATTATTACAGTCTTAAAAGTATTATTCCAACTTAAATAATACGGCATGTTTTATCAAAATCGGTTCAGTAGAATTGAAGATATAGTTTGATCCCTGTTTTAGTAGCCGCCGTTAAGGTACGAGAGCTGATGTAAAATTGATTATAGCCTTTTATATAAATCTGTGATTGATTCAGGATTTCCTATGTTGCGGAAAACCGACATTCACACGGGCATAGCCGCGGGCGAAAGCTAGTTAAAACATATTAAACGAAGATAAAAACTTTTTTGTTGGTCTATTTATAATATTTAGACAAAAGTAGTATAGTCCTATTAACTATTTTGACTGTAACATGAGCACGTAGGTATTATTATCATTTAAGTAATCTTGTATTTAATGAATTATAATAATAATTAAATTGTTTATTTTAGTGATTAATTATGTTTAAACAGTTTTGTCTTGTGTAATTGTTAATGAAAGCCTCATTAGTGTACAAACTCGCGTCCTATATTTATAATTTATTTACATATCGACGATTATAGGGTTTAAGCGACAAAAACCAAATTGTTCAGGAGAGCGGTTTAAAGTTTGAAACTGCAGAAAAATGGACATAACTTTTTTTATTGTCATATCGTGAAAATGAAAACAAGCTCAAGATTCAAGAAAAATAAAAGCATTAATTTGCCAACTTATTTATTTATTTGATTCGACGTTGTCTTATGTGGTTTTATGTCGCTTAAATGAATTGATCTTGATTAGATTAGTCAATTGATTGAGTTTTTTTGCTTGAGCATAAGTGACAAAAAATTCATCGTAGAGTCATGGGAGTAAGTGCATTCGAAAAAGCGGACAATTTTTAATAGGATGGCATACATAACTCACATACGACCAAAATGTCGTTTATACCTTTCAACCGTCGATATAATCATTTTCATCACCATCGGCCCCAGTCCATATTCGTCCCCACCACAGTGGCACGGACCTCTCCTAATAAGGCGGGGCATTAGGCCGTACTCCACCACGTAGGTCTAGTGCGGGTTGGTAGAGTTCACACACCCATGTGAACATGCAGATTTCCTCACGATATCTTCCTTCTCCGTTAAGTACACTGGTGTCTACAATGTAGACTGTACTTACATGAATTTGAAAAAATCCAGTAGTACCGGACAGGGATTTAACCCGCTACCTTTGTATAGTACCTATTTGCCTACTCTCTTTAAATTTTTCAATTTTTTTTATCATCGCAGTGAAAACTTTGCATAGGTCTAATAACTCAAGGGTTTATAAAATCAACAAATATGTGTGGAGGTCCAGGTTCGCTTTTCCGAGGACTCCTCGGAGGTACCCTGCTCTAATAATAGCGTCACTACATCTAAACCCGTGGTTGCTGTGACAACCAGCTGAGGGGTGTATCAGGATAATGGGTAGCAGCGTTGTCCTGTTATTCAATCAAAATCGACTGCGATCTTCAAGACGTCTGTGAAGGGTAGAGATTATGAAGAATCCCCCCCCCTCTTTTAAGGTGGAGATCCATGTCTAGTAGCACACTTCTACGGGCTGATGGTAATCTTTTAACACGTTTTTTTCATACATACACTCACGCCGATATCCCATAAGGGTAGGCAGAGATCATAGTACATACATACCATACATACAGTCACGCCTCTTTCCCATTGGGGTAAGCAGAGACCACTTCCTCCCACCTGCTATGATCGTTTGATGTAGCAAAGTGGCTATCCGCAGCCCACATTTCGCCTCCGCGGGCAATGAGACGTGTCGGGTGGCGAATCACGACGCCGCCATTTATTTGCCGTAACCACACATACCGTCACGCTTCTTTCCCATTGTGGTAGGCAGAGACCACTTCTATTCACCTGCTACGATCATTTAATGCAGCAAAGTGGCTATACGCAGCCTAGATTTCGCCAAGGAGACGTGTCGGGTGGCAAACCACGATGCCGCCATTTTATAAGGTTCAAAAGTTTTAAAGTTGCTCATTACGTTTTCACGAAAAACAAGGGTATAACAGGAAAGGGGTGAGCTAAGAAAGGTGTATTGAGTAAGGAATATGGAATGTGGGTGTTCTGTGTTTCCGTTATTTGAATGTTTGTAAAGTCCCCGCGACACAGGAACTAATCCTAATGCGGGAGTTGTCTTTAAAAAAGAAAATTTGGGAAAAGGACTATAGGTTATAGGATACTACTATCTCGGAAGGTTTAAGAAGAGACGGGCCGGGGTCACTTACCCATATACTTAAGTCTATTTGCCGGAGAAGCTAAAAGACTAAGTACTCCCTGACCAACAATTATCAATTTAAGTATGTAGCTTTTATTAAATTTCTACTTAAAGCACGACTATAGGTAAGAGGATCGTAAACCCTTCAGCTGCCATAAATCGTACGCCATAAATTCCATCGCTAACAATACCAAATTAAACGTAAAACCCGCACATAAAACTACAAAAAGCAATGGATAACGATACAAATAGAAATATTCTCTTTACTCGCATTCAACTATAGACAATCACCTGATATAAATCATAGACTTGACAAGAAAACACACTCGCGCCAACGTGCAAACGCAATCATTCGACGGCAATACAGACAATAATGATCCTTATTATCAACGTATAGGAGTCATTGTGTATATCGTTGAAAGGAAATGGATACTCTGTACAAAACACGCATTCGCCGCCCTGCCGCTTAAAAACGACTTCAATCGAGTTTTGCGTAAATTATGGGACAACCCTAAACAATACAAAGAAAAAAGCTTCATTCGCTAATGGATTTTGTTCTCAAAAATTAATTTGGGGGTACTCGCAAAACGGTATGTGCACCTACCCAATCAGCGACAACCCTAATGCGTAAGCTTGAACGCGTTCTGTTCTAGTCAATTTCATGTTTTCTGGGAGAAAATTAAACCAAGGTACACTTTGTTTATTTTGTTAATTCCCATACTATCAGTTACTGTTTTGTTAGAAACTAAACATTTCTAAATTGTCTGTATAACGGACATAAATTTCTTTTTTTATTGCTGGTAATCGGAACACGTTATGTCATTTCTATCAATGTGATACTAACGCACACGTAGTCTAAAAATAACAACATAGATTAACATTTTTAACATAAATTATAACATAGATTATTATTAACAATTTTAACATAGTGTAATTTTAGTATGTTTTGGTATTTGTATATGTATGTTTGTATATGCTTCTGTACCTAGTACACTGGATCCTTCTCCTTCTAGTCTCAAATAATTTGCACTCTAAGGTTTGCTGGAAGAAAACTCAATTTTTGAGTTAAGCTCGCCTTTCTACATCTTTTTTCTCTATTAACAAATGTATTTACATGTTTGTGTACAATAAGAATAAATAAATAAATAGATTATAATATAGATTTAAAACATAGATAAACAATTTGTATCAGGTGATTGTCTAGTCTTCTAGAAGAATCCAAGATTTAAAAACACATCAAAACCGTATTCCGTATAGTGTGTTACCTAATATAGAAAACTCCGCCATTTTCTACACATCTGAAAAATAAAGGAAATTTAGTTTTTATTAAAATTTAAAACGAAACTTTTAGAAGTCTTTTACTGATTTACCTTTTCTGATTTCCCCATCTCTATACCCTAGGGGTGACAAAACTTAAATCTCCGGGTTACAGGGTGAAGTGGTATTGTTTCCCAGCCCTATCCCCAGCTAACTTTTTAATTTATTAACGCAAAGGGTTGCCACTCGTAAAAATTACTTTTATTGTTAGTAACGACGTCTCAGCCTACGTGCTAACAATATCGTTGTTATAATTCACTTTAATAAAAGGTGTTGTATCACATCACCAGTTTTATAGTTCTGTTACAACGGACATTTCGTATGGTGTTAAGGGTCTAGACAATTGGTTAATATTAAGAAAACTCCACGTGTGGTACATAAGGATACCAAGTCAAGTGCGTGCTGTTAAATTGAGTTGATGCCCCGCTGTAGGTTGATATAACGAACCTGTTTTTTTTTAATTGCACATATGATTTAGTGCACTGGGAATGTTCTCTAGTGACATAGACAATGATTTGGCCATAAATTCAAATGATTATTTTTTCTTTATTATATGAATTTATATGTTCTATAAATGCATGCAGTTTTGTATGAAACAATTATGTTTAATTTAAAACAAATAAAACAAAAATTGTAGACACCAATTTACTTAACGGAGAAGGAAAACTTCGTGAGGAAACCTGCATGCCCGCATAGGTGTGTGAAGCCTACCAACCCGCACTAGGCCAGCGCGGTAGACTACGGCCTAAACCCCCTCCCGATCAGGGGAGGTCCGTACCCCTGTAGTGGACTGGGGATCATGTTGATGATGATGAAAACAAAAATTAATATGTTGCCTGTCGGTTTTTCGGACGCAAATATTGTGTAGTTGTATTTTTGCTGTGTGACGTGGATGCTCTGTGAACTAGCTGAGGACAAGGACGATGGGCAGCGGCGTTATCTTGTTATTCAATCAGAATTGTCCCGGTACATCCTTCAGACGTTTCTCACAGCATTTACGGTAAGAGATTCTATACTCTATTATTTTGCCGGCGCCATACAGTAGTTATTACATTTACTCCGAACGAAATGAGCATTTATCTTACTAATTCAGATAATCTAAACCAGAGGTTTCCATACTTTTTTTCTCATAGATCACTTTCAAAATTTATCTGGTTCCGGTGGACCCCCTGCAGCTACATTTCTACCATATTCCTAAAACTCGACAAAAAAATGTGAAGATNGCTAACTATGAAAATTTGTGTACGCCAACGTAGACCCCCGTCGAGTCTACCGTGGATCCCTGGGGGTCCACCTGGATCACTTTGGGAACTAAGGTTGTAGACGAACTAACGTCATATATTTTAAGGGA
>WUAW01005550.1:3974-14926 GCA_017165845.1 Thaumetopoea pityocampa | reverse complement strand
ATACCCTTATGGGATATCGGCGTGAGTGTATGTATGTATGTACAATAAACTAATAAAACCAAACAAACGTCCACTTGTACTGCTGAACATAGACCTTCTCTAATGATCGTCATACTTAGCGACTATCAGCCGACTGCCTCCACCGATTGCCCCCGACCTTCATTAGGTTATCAGTCCACCTAGTCGGAGGTCGATTCGTACACTTTCCTGTTCAAGATCGCCACTCCAGCACTTTATGGCCCCAATGTCCATCGATTCTGCGAGCTATATGCTTTATCCTCTACCACTTCAACTTTACAATACTTTGAGCTACATCTGTGACTATAGCTCTCTTGTGGATTATCTCATTAGGATCCTATGTCGCAGAGAAATCCCGAGTATAGGTCTTTCCATTACTCGTTGAGTAATTTTGAACTTTCTTATAAGGCCCATAGTCAGTGGCCATGTCTCGCCTCCGTATATCGTCTATGGTAATAAACACTGACTGAATACCCTGGTATTAAGGCAATGCGGTATTTTTGATGAGATGAGAGATGTCACGCAGTCTCCTGAACGCTGCCCAGTCGAGTTGGATTCGTCGACTGACTTCTCGGAGTTAGAATTACCTAGCTGGAAAAAATAAAATACTTCAGTTATGTTAATAATTTAGCCACCAGTTCGCTACAAAAATAGTTAAAACTCTAAGGATTCGTGCTTACGTAAAAACATATTATTATTATTTTTTTTATAAAAATATCGAGTTGTTATGAACATTAAAATTCGTAGACTTATTAGATAAATAGATGATATATAATAATGTTTAAAAAAGAATACCAGATATCATAAATTTATTGAGAATTTTTTGCTGGAAAGGTAAAATTGACAACGACTCTAAGTTTAAAGAAAATCACATCATGCAAAAAATAAACAGTTTTAATATTACTTGCATCAACTGGAATATAGTTTGTGGGGTCCCGAATGTAAAAATCTATTTTGGAAAAGGTCACGATGGTAATGTGAAATATATTTTATGCAGATATCAATGTACTTGTGAGGGCACGTTATAATGTTTGAATGGTTACTGTACAATAAAATAGTATAATATATAGAATAGAATAAACTTTATTGCGCACGCATTTAAATAGGACAAACAATTATTACATACATAAAATGTGCACAAAGGCGGCCTTATCGCGAAGACGCAATTTCTTCCAGGCGACCTCTTAAATAGGAAAATAAAAAGTAATGAATAGGGCAGTAGACAGCGCGCGCAGAATTAATATATAAAACAATATCGCTATAGGATACTTATGGTAATAATAAAATTAAATAGAGATGCATAAATACTATTAAGTAGTAAATGAGAGATAATGATTTTTCACCATATATAATAACAAGTACCTTAAAATTTTTATGACAACCTTAATATAACTTCATTTGTATGTTAACGCGTTTGTAAGTTTATTCGAAATATTGAAGCAACCTCTGAAAGAAACAGTATCCATTCTTCATCTTCTATAAAATTGTGAAACTTCATTGTAAAGAAAGATTTTTAGATAGAACTCAAATGTAATAATTAAGGGCTTCTGAAACCATCTTTTCTTTTGGAATTGGATGTTTGGAGGTTGGATGGTTCTTTTGTTTTGGAGGGATTTCTTCATGTTTGTTTGTTTGTTCGAGCTTCACGCAAAAACTAGTGGGTGGGTTTTGATCCCAATATTGCAATTTTTAAGTTACTAACCAAATTTAAATATTATATTACAACATGTTTCATGAAAATAGTTCAAATAGAACTGATGAAACAGCCAGATCTCCGCTTTAGTAGCCATTATTATGATATGAGAGCTCAAGTAAAAATGGTTTACGACTTTTTTGTGAATCTATAATTACTTCGTGGTTTTCCATTTAATGCCCCAACTGGCACCGACGCAGGTGGAGCTGTGGGTGAAACGTAGCCTTAAATAAATATAAAATAACTACTTTTTAATGCAAAAGTATTATTTCATTAAAAGCTATCGTACCCAAACTTTGAATCAATCCGGGCTTACTGGGTGGGTGTATAATTGTACTAATTGCTGTAGAGACACCATTATATGCAGTACAGTAAAGGAAATATAGCATGCAAGTTGTAACACCAGATTTGTTAAACATTCCTTGTATGATGACACACACACACACACACACACACACACACACACACACACACACACACACACATATATATATATATATATATATATATATATATATATATATATATATATATATATACATTATCTCACACGTTCTAATTATTTTTGTTTATTTTATAGTTCAGATAAGACGATGACTGCACTTTGATTTTTTTTCTCTTTAAAATCGTCGACGAATTCAATCTTTAAAATACATTGTCTGCCAGTCGCCTACTACATGTTTCTAAAGTTGTCGATTCGCACGAAATTAAATTATTTTCATGCGAATCGATTACCTACTAAATACGATAAATTTGTCGATATGCTCGTTTATTTCGAGTTAATCGATTACTAAGCTGACAAGACACGTCCACTTGGACCTCCTCCAATTATTTTTATAATAAGAGGGTTTTTTTTAAACTATTTAGACTAGTACTTGACTACAATCCCATCTGACGGTAAGTTGCAATGTAACCCAGGGTGGTAAAAGGTACTAGTTTAATTAAAACCTATTTACTCTTGACTCAAAGACACCTACCTACATTATAATCGGACGGAAATACTAACGCAGGCAGACTATTCCAGTCTTTGTCCGCACGTATTATGAACTTGGAAGCAAATCGCTTCGTACGGGCAGAGATGTCTACAAGGTAGGGGTGATAGCCTGCCGTGGGCCTAGTAGTCCGATGGTGAAAGGTTGCGAGATGTCTGCATCTATTGACTACATCCCTAGTCTATACTCGTCACCAATACAGGAGCACGAACCTCCCCTGATCAGGAGGGGGATCAGGACGTAATCTACCACGCTGGCTAGTGCGGGTTGGTAGACTTCACACATTCCGGGCATGCAGGTTTCTTCACGAAGTTGCTGGTGGATAATTTTATAATTATTATTATTATTAACAACAATAATAGTAATTTTACAAATAATAATTCCCAAAATCCCATCGTCGTCGTTTGCCTCAGTAGTTTTCCCAAGAGACGTCCCATATTTTGAAACGAATCGGCGGTTCTCAATGGTAAGTAAAATCTCGCCTCAGATGTAAATAACACAGGCGTCGCGCCCATCCAGAATAGGCAGATCTACAGTGGAGGAAGGACCAAATATTTTGTCATTTGTTAGAACTACGCTCGGTACTACAGTAGGGCTCCAACTTAGTTGGTCATCGAACATTACGGCCGCTCGTGGTCGATATTTTATTCGTACTTGTTAAATCTCATTGACGTTGAAAGATTTTTATTTGTTATTCTTCGTGGGTTAGATCTTTTATCCGATTTTAACATTAGAGCCCTTTGTGAGTAACGGTTGACTTTTATTTCTCTGGAAAATTGGTTAATAACATTTTGAAGGACATCTTCTAAATCTTGCTTTATAAAAAAATTATACAAAACATATTCAAGCGAGTAATTCATTTTGTTTAACGATCATATTTCTATGATATTGTTATAAGAAGTGGGTACGGGGCACTCCCCGGCACGGGGCACTGGCTTTGTTTTTCTTCCACTGAAGAAAAACAATGCAGAGAGAGTTGAAATTTATTCACTTACAAATTTCCACTGCGGTTTATGAACAGCGCACTGACACGCGGCGCGACCTTCGCGTTGAGCTGTCTTCTCGTTTATCCGTACTAACACTATTCACTTCTTTACTTTTCACTTTATTTTCTTCGCTGCATGAACTCGCTTTCTACTATACTATAATTACGTTATTCATTTAATTCATTTAATTGAATATCACAATCAATTTACTACGACAATAATATACAATTATTGTTATTTTTGGAGTCGGTGCCAGCGTAAATACGTTAAGACAATTCTAAGCAAGAAGAAATTACAATCGATTATAATTAAGAGATGTATACTTATACTAATTTTTTATATGTATATTTGTAAACCTCGGCTGGCATCGTCTCCAAAAGTAACAATAATTTTATATTGTTGTCGTAATAAATTGATCGTGATATTCAATTAATTGAAGTAAATGAATAACGTAACTATTTTTTACTTTATAGTACATTTTTAGTGTAGATTTTTTTGAAGTTGGTTTTATTTTTTGTTAAAACAGTTTATTTCTTGCTTTTCATTAAATATTACGTTCTATATGTAACTTGTTTATCAAGTATGAATATGTGTAGACCTATTAAACGCGCTGCCTATGTGAGGAAGCGCCGCCTTAATGACAGTTATTAAAATATCGAAAGGCGTGCCCACCGTCTCAGATTAATTCGCGATCGTCTTTCCAATGAGACGTAAAATCAACGCGCCCACTGTCTCAGCTTTGGTCCACAAGCGTCTATCCAACAAGACAGAAGATCAACGTGCTCACCGTCTCAGCTTGATTCACCAGCTTCTATCCAATGACACGGAGGAGCAACGTGCCCACCATCTAGGCGACAGTGCATCTCATCACAATTCCATTAAACCTAAACACGACTAAGTTACTTTATTTTATGACAAAATTCCGTCCTCTATCTTCCAGGTTCATGCTCTTTGTTGTTAAGGAGTTCGGTAAGAAGTACCTACCTGGTCTTGGATTTTCATAAACCTACCAATATCTCAATCACTACCTTTTTCTATTCGATTTTCATGAGTTTCCTGGTATATCTTCGGAATCCTAAGTCTAATGCCCACAAAAATAAAACGGGACCAATTTGTGAACGTTCCCTTTCCAACAAAAATTGAATTTTTAAAGTTGATTTATAAGTGACGAAGTTATGAAGTAACAAACATTTAAAAAAAATACAACCGAATTGAGAACCTCCTCCTTTTTTTGAAGTCGGTTAAAAATTGCTCTCTGATCGCGCCGCGAGGCCTTATATACCCTCGCTCGCCGAAGGTTCCATTCGTCCCGATCGTCTTTTGTTTTCTCTAGAAATTTCAAGGAAGTGTTCAAAATGTCAATGTCGGTTCCAAGCCAGGGGTGTTAAACTTACGTCAAATGATTTCACCCATTCACTATTTTATGAAATGATTCAATTATAATTTTCACAACACAGTTCATATTAACTTATTACGTTAGCGTCGCCACAATAGATTTGTTTCATGATTCCATTTCTCTCCTTTCTGTGGGTATTATGTGAACATCTACTACGAAAGTTTCTTCAGACGTGGATATTAGAAAAAATCATCAATTTTAGGAAACTTTATAAATCCTAAGTGGTCATTAGTGCAGTGAAATATGGAAGGTTGAAAATATTTTTTTCATAAGACAAATTTACAATCAAATGCTTTAAAACAACATCAGTAAGTAGAAAAATCTTTCTACCCGTTTTCGCCGGTATAACATACAATAACAAATTCTCAGGCCAGCCCCTTTACAGCAGGGTGCTTGCTTCTCATGAGAAGCAGTGCCGGTGGGCAGGTCGGTCATGCTGGGCGGCCCGCCTACTTAGCCATGTGAGGAATTCCGTTCGCACGATAAAGACATTAGAGAATTGCATTATAAATACAAAGTGTGTTATTGTATGCTGCTTGTAATTTTTATAGCTTGCTCTTTAATATAAATAGAGTGTTTTTTTAAGTATTTCAAGAAATTATAGTAGTTTTCTTACAAGATATACACAATCTAAGACTAATCTAATACATAAGCGACATAATTACTTGTCCTGACTGACTGACTGATCTATCAACGCAGAATCTAAACCGCTGGGGCAGCCGACGCCCATTATGTTGAAAGCAGCCACTAAGAAAGGATTTTTGGAAATTTCACCTCTTAGGAGGTAAAATAAAGGATGGATTGTTGTATGGAAGTCTGTCTGTCTAAAACTGTGATGATGTAATATTATTATCGAGTTACTGCCTGGACTCATTATTTTCACATAAGCAAAAGAAAAACTACTTGATCGATTAAATTTTACCAATGGGCTGCATGCGTTTCTTCGCTGGATAGTAATATTATTTTTTTAAGCGAGGAAAGAGCCAAACCTCTTTTTACCTAAACAGAGAACCAGCTTGAGTATTATTCCTTTTTTATGATTTTTTTTAGGCTGCCTCTATGGGACTAGCGTCTTTACTGCAAATGGCATAATACCCTATAAACTTCCATAGATATTTGTGCCGCATGCTCAAAATTAGTTTTTCCACTAAAATTCCCGATTTTGATGTCGATTCCCGGATTTGGTACGGTGCTAGTGTCTACGCAAGTGGCGTCCCATATAAGAGATTACTGCCATTACCTATGTATCGGGGTGAAGCCATCAAGCCTTTTGATATCATCATGAAATGTTATATGGTTCGAGAACGGATAGAATGTTGATGGTGACAAGAGCCCAGTTGATGATGTTATTAATTGAACTATAACTACATCTGCCAGCACTTTTGCAGCAAGAAACTCCCAGAGTCCCGATTGATATGTCTCTACTCCACACGGACAACGAATGTTCGCTGGATATTGGTGGTCTCAAGGGAATCTCAACTGCAATGCAAAAAATTTCAGAATCCATCAATGTATTTCAGCATCATCATCATCAATCCATCAATTATTATTATTATTAAGAAGTGCTTGGAGCTAGTAGCCCGATTGCTTTTCATCTAATGGTAGAAACTGAGCACGATCACTGGCATTCATCTCCTGTTGTTTGCACAGCTCTTACGGTTTCAAATTTTTTGAGAGTTTGGTCTCCTTTTACGTTTATACCCGAGATTGAAACAGTGTTTTTAAGAATTCTCTATACGAATCCGAAATGCTATGACCAGAAAGTATATTATCTTTATGTGTCTCCAGGTTACTATGCCATCCATCCAAATGTTGTTTGAAAGAGATCGCATATTAATAACTCCGCTTAAGCGATCGCATATCGCGATAATACTTTATCGTTCAACCGTTCAGGAACAGATCAACTTCGAAGTTTGGAGTAGATATGAAAAGCTGATATGAATAAGACAACCATTCCGTTTCTCCATTACGTGTTAAAATAATTTAATATCACACTGAGATACTTAAAACAGACTGCTAATTTATAAACCAACGCCATCTGTTGTAGTGTGTGGAACTAAAATAAACTTGTTTGCGTTAAGTAGTACACTACTTATTTCTTGATTATTAAGTTTGTAATTTTTTTTTGTAACGGTGTGCACATACAGCGATATCGCAGTAGGTAAAGTATTTTTGATTCTCCAATCCCATTTAAAGTGATTCACATTCATGTTTTAAATAAATATATTTAGTGCAGACTCTTGAAAGGGAAAACGAAAAACTAATTTTACAACCACTTCTTCATCTAAGCACCGGAAGACCAATATAATAAACGCGCAGATAAATTGCAACATTAACGTCAATAAAAGTGAAACTTGTTGAATATATTGAGCAATTAATTGTTATACAGATCAAGAGCACCTTTAGCACACATTCTGCGCTCACGCAGCTATTGTGTTTCTAATTGTTACAGATTTATTGTGCGGGGGACAAATGATAGTCACCTGCCAGGTGTGGTAATACATTAGATTCATTCCAGTGTCAAGGTTTAGTGTATATCTATTCATCAATTATTATGATAAAAGCGAAAATTAGATTCATTTCAGTATCAAGGTTTTGTGTATATTCATCAACTATTATGATAAAAGCAAAAATTAGATTCATTTCAGTGTCAATGTTTTGTGTATATTTATCAAATATTATCATAAAAGAGAAAATTAGATTCATTTCAGTATCAAAGTTTTGTGTATATTTATCAACTATTATGATAAAAGCGAAAATTAGATTCATTTCAGTATCAAGGTTTTGTGTATATTCATCAACTATTATGATAAAAGCGAAAATTAGATTCATTCCAGTGTCAAGGTTGTGTGTATATTCATCAACTATTATGATAAAAGCAAAAATTAGATTCATTCCAGTGTCAAGGTTGTGTGTATATTCATCAACTATTATGATAAAAGCAAAAATTAGATTCATTTCAGTGTCAATGTTTTGTGTATATTCATCAATTATTATGATAATAGTGAAAATTCGTTTGCTTATCTCTTCATTACGTATTTATGGCTCAACAGGTGATAAAACTGCTTTATAGCATCAAGAACGGATATTATATTAAGCATCGTGTGGCGCCTACCTAGCTTTTTTTTAATGAAACAAATATTGGTGCTAAAATTAAAATTTAATACAAATTGAAAAAAAAAACAAAAAGGAAAGAAGGTAGGCGAGCACATGAAATTTATAGGTCGTGGTAAAGCCTTCTGATTTTGCCGCTTCAGATAGGTCGCTGCACAGGTAACTTCCCTGGAAGGTCGCTTACCGATGGTACTGGGTGGCCTTGTTAGTGCTGGGGATTTATCACTTGGACATCCAGGCTGAAGTGTTTCTGGGGATGGTGACGACGAAGAGAAGAGTAGTGGCAGTAGACGGAAACTAGAATCCCTAAAACGGATTGAAATTCGACACTAAAACAAATCCGGCGGGCGATATTAATTCGTACTAAGGAACACTGTGTATAGAAACAGTACAACAGTATAATGTTTGATATTTATTTTTTAGAACTTAATAAAAAATATTAATTAGGTCAGGGAGTACTTAGTCTTTTAGCTTGTCCGGCAAATAGACTTAAATATACGGGTAAGCGACCCCGGCTTCCCGAGCTACTACTGTCTCTTCCTTCTTCTTCCGAGATTTCCGAGGTATCCTACAATCTTTCACCTAAATTCCATATTCCTTTCTCAATACACCTTTCCCAAATCATCACATTCCTTTCCTCTCTATTACGCCGTGGGAATGCAATGAGGAACTTTAATACTTTTGAACCTTATCCTCCTCGCCCGCGCCTTATTAAACTCGCCCGTAGAGGCGAAATGTGGGCTGCGGATGGCCACTTTGCTACATTAAACGATCGTAGCAGATGGAGGGAAGTGGTCTCTGCCTACCCCGATGCGAAAGAAGCGTGACTGTATGTATGTATGTACTATGGTCTCTGCCTACGCTTATGGGATATCGCTTATGTGTTCAAAATATAGCAAAAATTGCGCGCAGCGTCGTGGACCATGTACTAAAGGGCCAAGTGTCTTATCTCTCACTACCGCGCGCTTGCCTCCTACTCGTACGTCACCGTCTATTGTCTAGTACGCTCGTAATCACAACCGCATTGCACGTTTAAATAATAAAGCGTTTCGTTTGACGACTAGCCGTGCGTTCCGTAATATGTTATTTATTCATTTATTTTCTTAAATAGGTAAATGATAAATATCGTTATAAATAGGTATGAGTGTTAGTAATTTAATTTAAGTTAGACTAAGACATGTATCGCTCTGTTACATTACCCGCAGATCCCACAAAAGAATTTTGTCGCTCCGTTACAATAATTGTCATCATGACAAAGTTATTGCGAGCGAAATGGTGTGTTTTATCTAATAAATCAGACGAACGTACTGTTTTATTAATATTACCTTAAAGTATAAACGTTTGATTTTGTATAATAATATAATATTTATATAAATATGAAAATTATAATTAGCAATGAAGTTGAAACCACAAATAAAGCACATAATAATTATCGTTTAAAACAATTTAATGTTTTTAGCACTAAATTTTCTTTTCAAAGATTGATGATGGATGAGATCAAATATGCACATTGGAAAATAAGGTAAGGTCCATTACTAAGACAAATGCAATTTAAGATATGCACTAAGGGACCTTTAAAAATGTCCCGAAGAAAGTTATTTACGATTCATTTCTATTTTATATTATTTGCTATTGTGATAACAGTCTTTGGTAACAATATACCAATTTGTGGCCCAATCGTAGCCCGCTGTGATGCCCGTATTTGATATGTGTCGCCACAGATCTGAACTGGAACTAAGTAGAAGTCACCCTTTTGTACAACGCACAATACTTCGAACATTATACTTTTGTAAGTATATCCCTAAATTTTCAGAAAACAATGGCTCTATAGCACCCCGCAGATCTCGTATTAACCAGAAAAGGTGCAGAAATTGAATCATCAACTACCGATAATGCTCATGCTGATACAATTTGCACTTTATTCCCGAGCGCTAATAACCAGACGAAACATGTAAAATGTTTTTGGTAACTTTGTCAGGATTTCAAAAAAATTAATACACATTTGGGTGTAAGCTTAAAGTAAAATGAACCATACGCGTAAGAAATTTATGTTACATATTCAACAGCAGTGAAATCAAATATCTCGCATAAAGTTTGGCATATTTACTTTTATTTTTTTCACTTGCAGAGAATCATTACCGTGTATTGTTGGATAATTTCACGCATTTGGCGACACTGCAGGCGATTTCGGTACGAATTTATCGGGAATTTCTTTGTGAAAGGTTTGTATGGTCAGTTGTTATTGTCAGTCACGGTGTTGGTGGTGGTGTTTTGTTACCGCAAATCGTGCAAAACGACTTGGAGAATGGAATCATCACGGGAGCTGTTCTTAGCCCGCTTTTATTTCTCGACCATATGAAATAATGTTTAAGGACTGAGATAATTTTACTAGAATTTGGAATTTGAAATTTTTTCATTTTTTTCTTAAAAGTTGCATACAATATAAGTTTGTGCTACAAGTTATTGTGCTTATTTAAATTTAAACAGTATTGAAATATGTACTTAGCATGAAAAATTATTGTCATTATTTAGCGTTATGTAAGATGAAACGCTTAGCATAGTGATTATATTAGTAACATTTAACATTATCATTTACTAACGGTATTTGAGTGGATTTAATGCCGAAGGCATTACTAGTCACCCTGAGTGATCGATTGAGGAATAGCGTGATAAGGGATCGGGCTAAGTTGAAGTATGATGTGGTGACAAGGATCGAGAAAGGAATGCTCCAATGGTTTGGTCATTTAGAAAGA
>WUAW01005542.1:92618-102755 GCA_017165845.1 Thaumetopoea pityocampa | reverse complement strand
CGTTATTTGAATGTTTGTAAAGTCCCCGCGACACAGGAATTAATCCTAATGCGGGAGTTGTCTTTTTAAAGAAAAAAATTTCTACTGCGTTCTCCGAGGCGCCTGGTAATCGTGAAGATTATACCAAATCTCTCTTTTTTAAAGAGGAGACCCATCTCAAATAATGGACGGCCAAGGAATCATTGGATAACCCATCACGCCCCAAAATTATTCGAGTAATATGTGACTCATTTCCATCCCCAGTCCATATCGTCCCCACTACAGGGACACGCACCTCCCCTGATCAGGAGGGGGATTAGGCCGTAGTCTACCGCGCTGGCCTACTGCGGGATGGTAGACTTCACACACCCATGCGGGCATGCAGGTTTCCTCACGAAATTTTCCTTCTCCGTTAAGTACATTGGTGTCTACAATGTAGACCGTACATAAAATACAAATAATAACTCAGTGGTACGGGACCGGAATTCGAACCCACGACCCTTCGATTGTAAGCCGTGTCTAAAACCACTACACCACCAATGTACCCACTCATTTGACATTAATCAATAAGAATCATTCAAGCCTACTGACCAAATTAATGTCTGTTGTTTGACCTAGCTAAATGACTTTTTTTTCTGTTACAGGTATGTATGCATCTCCAATTTCAACGATACGCCATTCACCAGATAGAGACACAGCGAGGCGCCGTGTAATCTCGTTACAAAGTTTGTTCGGAACTCGTGTAAAACGAGATTAAGCTCTTGGAGCGCTTTTACAGCCATTATCCATTGTGTTCCGGTGTAATCCGATTGTCCCGGTGCAGGGTGACGCCTGGCGAAACCACCTTATCTATCAGTTATCTCGTCGACGGTAGCAGCGATAATAGATTAAGTAGTCTCTTCTGTTACTTTATTATCTTGTTTTTATCGCATCCTATCGCCTTGCTCATGTAGGGTGGGATATCAATTTGCGTTAACAGTATTATTTATACCAACACTTATTGAATTACTTTTATCTATATACCATTATAAAACTGTTAAATGTTAAACTTTTTAAAAATCAAAGATATTTAATAACAAACTATTCAGATCAACTAATTAAGGACTTCTGAAACTGAATCCGTCGATGTTTGTTTGTTCGAGCTTCACGCAAAAACCAGCTAGTAGATTTTGATTATACTATTACAGTCTTAAAGGTACTATTCCGACTTAAATACTGCGGCATCTTTTATCACAATTGGTAGAGTAGTGTTGAAGATACAGCTTGAAACCTGTTTTAGTAGTCGCCGTTAAGATGCAACAGGTTAGGTAAAAGTGGTTTTAGGTTTTTTATATAAATCTATAATTGTGTTGGGATTTCTCGTGTTGCGAAAAACCGATATTCACGTGGGCAGAGCCGCGGGCAAAAGCTAGTTGCCTATAAATTTGTACATTTAGATGATCAACTCGAGTTGTAGTTTGTGATATAAATTTTGATAAAATTCGACTCTGATTTGGAAATACGTGCCAATTTCATCAAAATTCACGTTCAGTCATCTGCAGCCAACAGAGACTCTCATTTCGAAAAGGAAAAAGCAACTAAATATGCTGCCTAATTGACAGTACATGGCGTCTGTTAGCCATCTACAAAATATTTGCAACAGAATCATGTATTATTACTTACTTCTTTTGAGACAGTAGTATCCTGTGTATATCCTATAATCCTTTTCCCAAATTCCATATTCCTTGCTCAAGACAGCTTTCCTACTCTCATCCATTCTCCGTGGAAACCCATTGAGGAATTTTAACACTTGAATTTTATAAAATGGTGGCATCGTGGTTCGCCACCCGACGCGTTTTGTTTACCACGGGGGCGAAAAGTGGGCCAAGGATAGCCACTATGTTACATTAGACGATCGTAGCAAGTGGAAAGAAGTGGTCTCTACCTACCGCAATTCTTCGGTTGTATGTGGTCAGTATCCCCGCCAATCACGCGAGAGACCGGGGTTCGATTCCTTGCCGGAAAGCCAGGGAAAAAGGCATGACTGTATTTTAGTATTAGTATTAGAATTTATAATATTAGTAGTGTAATTGGGCAGCAGCGCCGAGTGGCGAGCGCACAGAGCCGGTCGATCAGTACGTGGCCCGAGCCGATAACATCTGTCGGGCAAGGTGTCTACTTACACACTGTTGCCATTCAATTGTTTACCACGCGTGTGCGTCAGTATCAACTGGCTGCCGGATTAGCGAACGATTTTTAGGGTTCAGTATCGATATTTAGAAAGTATTTTGGTGTGTAGCACCGGCATAGCAATAGCCTAACTACATTTCTGCCCATGGGTTCTTTGAGAACCAGCAAATGGGGTCTGCCAGGGTAAAGAACGGTAATATTATCCTATTATTCAATCAAAATCTATTGCGGTCTCCAAAATGCCTGTTAATCGTGAAGATTAATTCAAATCCCTTGTTTTTCAGGAGGGGGCTTATGTCCAGCAGTGGGATCACACGGGCTGATGATATTCAATGCAGAGTCTAACACCAGTGTGTTAGGTCTTGGATTGGACAGGTTCTGTGAGTCGACATCACCACTTTCATATTCATTATAATCAATCTCTCTACTGTCTTACTGTTGGGCGTGGATCTTCTCTTAGAATGAGAGAGGGATTAGGTTAAATTTCACCACGTGTGCTTACTAAACATCCGCAGAAAGGGCTGAATCATTGAATCACGAGCAATCATAACTAATAAGAACTGATTGCATGGATGGCGCAGAGGTTCAAGCGTCCACTGCGCTGTCGAGTGCTGTGAGTTCGATCCCCACACGGGACAACAACTTTGTATAATCCATAAATTGTTGTTCTGAGTCTGGGTGTTCTGTGTTTCCATTATTTGAATGTTTGTAAAGTCCCCACGACACGGGAATTAATCCCAATGCAGGAGTTGTCTTTTTAAAAAAAACTTTAAAAAAGATTTTAGGCAAAGGTTTGTTATGTAAAATAAATAATGGTTTTTCAAGATTATTGACCACGTGACTGATAGTATGGGCATATCTTTCTCTGTTATTGAAAAAGAAATATCTAAAGATATTTTCCTTTTTAAAAAATAAAGATATATTCAATTGAAATTTGACTGTTATGGCTCCATCGAAAACCGATGATTCTGCCAAGGACAATTACGTATAGCAAATATATGTGAATTATTAAACGGTAGGTAATAGATCGGATAAAGAAATTGTTTTTAATAGAGCTGGAATGATAAAAGGACACAGATTAGCAAACTAGACAACACATTATTAAAACACTTACCTGCTAAGATCTATATATAAGCATTTAAACACATAACAATAAAGATATATTTTAAGTTCAATATGTGGAACCGCTCCATGTATTCAATTTGACCAATGCTCGCAGCCTGTTGTGATCATTGTCTGTTTTATAATTTAGCCACACCTATAATATTCCCTACACATATTCATTATTATTGTTAAATAGTCCACAAAGTATCATTATACCCAACTTGGATTTGATATTTAATTTTGGACTGAAACCAAAAACTTACGCACTTATACATCTGTTATATTAAAAATACATATATACACTCACGCCGGTATACCATAAGGGTAGCAGAGACCACAGTTCGCCACATACTACGATCCTGACACACCTCTCTCGCCTCATCCATATCCATACATCTTCTCATACACTATCGTCGATTAAGGGTGCTACGAACTTGATCTTTTTGAAATAAGTTGTTGATTTGAGGTAAATTAAATTTGTAATATTAAACTTATAAAATAATATATTTATATCAAGATTTATTATAATACCAATACATGTACAATTAAATACAAATTAATTTTCAATAATCATTCGATCATTCAAAATCACGACGAACAAAGGCCCAAGCGAGGCGGTCGCTCACTTGGGGCGGAGGGTGAATATGAATTTTGGAACATTAGCCGGGTGTTAATGTATTTTTTCTAGGACATGTGCCGGCACACTGCTAATTTACCGACAGAAAAGGTGGCGGCGCATGCGCCCTGTGACCGTGTGCCGATTTAATACTGTGGACGATTCATTGTTAATTCACTGACGGAAGTTAGTAAGTACAGGCAAAGGAAAGAGTAGTGCCGATTCTGTTGTAACAGAGCTTAACTAAATTTGGTTTTACCCTATCTCTTTCCAATATCAAACGACAAAACGAGATATCTGCAATTTTGGTGTTGTCAGTTACGTTTAGGAAAGTCAAAATTAAAAGATTTAGACGCGATCTTGAAACATACGGATCAAAGATACGTAAAAACATCATTTTTTTTAGCCCTTTGACAGAAACGTAGGTCGGTACTCGCTATAAATGTTTGCTATCTCGTTTTGACGTTTGACGTTAGAAAAAGATAGGGAGAAACCAAATTTAGTTAAGTTCTGTTACAATAGAATCAACGCCATTGTCGGAAGTTAGTAAGTACAGGTAAAGCAGACGTTACTGAGAGATCGCTTTAAGTGCTAACCAAATTTAATTCATCAGTAAACACGACCTAATTACTACAACATAAAGACTACTACAGTGAGTAAAAATATCAGGCTATATATAAGAAAATACAGTTCGGCCGACGAATCTTGGTCAGACCGAAGTTCGTATGAAAGGCTGCGTAAGAATACGAGTATCTTCTAATAGTATAATATGACGACTGATTGACAGTGTCCGTGACCCTGCCTTCTGTGCCAATGAGTCTCGGCTTCGAATCCTGATAGGGGCAAATTTTGTGTGATGAGCACAAATATGTGTACCCGAGTCATGGACGTATTTATCTGTATATGTATTAATATTTATCTATATACCTATGTATATCACTGTCTGGTACTTAATACACAAGGAATTCTAATTAAAAAACTAGATCAGTGTGTGTAAAAGTGTCCGGAATATTTTTATTGATACTAATAGTGGAACATAGAAATGCGCTTGACGTAAACACAAGAAATTCTTTATACGATCAAATATCATAATGGATTATTTTCATTTATAATAAATATATACGATTGTAAATGCGCGAAAATTTAGAGTGCCTATGTACAGAGTAGCTACAACTCATCGGCTCATCTGTACCAAGATATTGCACAGCAGTTTCATCATGTTACTCAATCGAAATCTACTGCCATCACCGAGACGTCTGCCAAGCGTGGGGATTATGGAAAATCATTTGGTCATCATGATTATATAAAAAATACAAACAGAACACAATATAAGGTGGAACGGTTTACAATCGCAATATCCCAGTATTATATTAGGTGCGTGTCCGAAAAGTCCCCGTCTCAGCTTGTTGCTGCAGCACCGGTGGATTGAACTCCCGGTGTCATGGCGCCGGCACTCTGATGAGATTCGGTATCACCGATCCAATACTGTCCCCAACGTGAATCGCTTTTGTCTGTATCACGAGTAAATAGTGTGCACGGAGACATGTGGAACGCAAGGCGGTCGTAAGCACACTGATCTGTATTCACACATATCACAAATATTATTCTAACCGCACACATAAATAACAACAGCCTGTTACGAACTTAGTTTTATAATCCTTCGATCTACTTTATGGTTGAGCTTTTAACGGGTCCCGTGACGACGATGTCGTAAAGTTTACTAGCTCTTGCAGAACGCGCACTCACCGTGAAGCCCCATAGCGCAGCGGTCATAAATATCGAATGTTAAGCCCAGGACGAAGCGAACTGATAAACCTACCTGTATTGAAAGAAAAACGTTTTTATTGGCAAATGAAAATTGGCAGACATTTCACAATATTTACAAACCAAAAGTTTTAAAAATACGGAATGGCGGCCTAATGCTAGATTCCAGTACTCTTCTTTAGGAAGATCAGGAATGAAGAGAATACGATATTACTACAAAAGTAGTAATTATATTCAAACAAATTAATTTGAAAGCGTTAGAGGAAACGAGTTAAAAGAAACATTATAATATGTAGATAAGAACTTATGAACTTTATATACATATGTATAAGAGATACGTTGGTATGTCTGTCCGTAAAGTACCACCTCGGGGCCGCACTGCACTAGCCATATGTCGTGGACTAACCACGATGGATGTTCAAAAATGGGAGAAATCGGCCAAAGAGAAAATATAGGTGCATTTTTTAATTATCAAAAAAAAACAAAAAATCTAATCATTCCCTATAATCAACTTTTATATTTTAAAATAAACATATTATATTCCATTAAATTAACATTCGCGTTAAATGAAATGTCCCGAAATAATTATACATTAAAAAAGTAATTAACCATTTTCACTTGAGCTGCACCTTCAATTCTACTTGACCAGATTTGATGAAACATGCTGAAGTATTTAAGTTGGAATAGTACTTTTAAGACTGCAATATGGTGATAAAAATATAGTTAGTTTTTGCGTGAAGCCCGAACAAACAAACTTACAAACACGAAAAAAGATGGTTTTGTCTTCAGAAACCCTTAATTAGTTGATTTGAATTAGATATTTTAAGTATATTTGATGTACAGACAATGACGTTACACAGTTTTATAATAGTAAATAGATTATTTTTATTACATACATACTAGTTGACCCGGTGAACTTCGACCATCTAAAACAATTTCTTCGATTTTTCGGCTGTTCCTTTGGATTTTTCTTAATTTTATTTTTTCACAAACCACTTCTCTATTGAGGCGAAAAAAATAAAAAAATAATATTCAAATCGGTCGAGCCGCTTTCGAGTTTTTGCGAGACTAACGCACGGCGATTGATTTTCGTATATACAGATTTCCTTATAATGGTCTTTAAACATACCATGTAAAAGCCTCAAACGACATCTTACTCAAACAAATGTCGTGCGTGCGCCCGACGATTACACGCGTATTTAAATCAGATCGGAATCTCCCTGAATGTATGTAGCACAATGGGAAATGGGCACAATTGTTGTAATTGCATTTAATTGGACGTGTCGCATTCGTGCGGACTTTCGACTTGTTGGATTCATAATTACGAATCACTTGAGAATCCCTTCTTTTTTTTTAAACAAACTTTTTTATAACTATACTAGCGTCAGACCGCGGTTCCATCCGCGCGAATGTCGGTTTTCCTATATGAGAAATCCCGACATATGGACTTGTATAAAAAGCCTTAGAACCTCCCGTACCTTAACGGCTACAAAAACAGGGATCAAGCTGTATCTTCAAATCTACTGGACCGATTTTGATAAAACATGCCGCAATATTTAAGTCAGAATAGTGCCTTTAAGACTGTAACAGTTTAACTAAAATCTACCAACTGATTTTTGCGTGAAGCCCGAACAACAAACATCGACGGATTTGTTTCAAAAGCCCTTAATTAGTCGATCTGAGTAGTTTGTTTTTAAATATCTTTGATTTTTGAAAATTTGACATTTAACAATTTTATAATAGTATAAATAAGTCGCCTACAGGTTATCGTTTACTTTACCTAGTTTCGCATGATTCATGAATCATGTACCATATGAGCTCCCTGCTCAGGTTATCCCAAGAGACTACAGTATGGGGTCAAGAGGGTGGTAAATTAAGGGTCCTCAACGCGCATGTGATACTCCTGATGTCGCAGGTGTCCATAGGCTGCGGTAACCGCTTACCATTAGACGAGCCGTAAGTCTGTTTGCCACCATCGTGCTATAAAAAATATAGTACAGAGGTTCCCAGACTTTTTTTCTCATAGACCACTTTCAAAAGATAGCTGGTTCCGGTGGACCCCCTGCAGCTACATTTCTACCATATTCCCAAAACTCGACAAAAAATGTGAAAATTATATCTAACTATGGAAATTTTCGTACGCCAACATAGATCCCTGTCGAATCTCCCGTGGACCCCAGGGAGTCCACCTGGACCACTTTGGGAACTAAGGATATAGTAACTTATTATGTACATTGGTGGTCAAATGGTGCCAAGCAAGACCCGCGATCGAAAAAATTACGGGTTCAATCCCGGTATCACTGGATTATTTCAAACTTATGTACAGTGTACATTATAGACACCAATGTATTCAATCAGGAATGAAAACTTCGTGAGGAAATCTGCATGCCCGCATGACTGTGTGAAGTCTACCAATCCAAACAAACCCAACATGGTGGACTATGGAATAATTTCGTGCCCCTGTAATGGTGGTGAATATGGACTAGCGGTTACGATGATGATGACAATAACTCAGTCTTAAAATAAACAACAACAAATAACACCCGGGTCAGCGGTCCCCAAACTTTTTGTTTTGTAAACCAATTCCCACGTTTTTTTTTTGTTTCGGATAGACCTTCTGCTTAGCTATAATTGAATTTTGCAAATTCATCAACTTTATACGCATTTTTGAGAGCTAGTAGGGCTAGTTACTTTGAAAGATTTAAATTTTTAACTTTAGTAAAGTCAGTGTCAACCCCAAAGGGTCGTTATAAACCACTTCGAGTATTAACCCCTTAGCCACCCAGAAACCCTGTGAAAAAATGTTCCTAAAATACCATTATTATTTTTAACTCCAACGAATACCCTTAGATAAATAAATAAAAGCCAACACTAAGTTTCATTTTTTCAAAAATACGTGGTTTTTTTTTCAAAATCAGACAAAGAACACACTATTTATATCAGAAACGTAATATTACGTTTGATTGCTGATTTGGTGAAAAATATCAAAATCTTCGGGTGTGATAAATATGAAGTGTCCGCGATATTACGGTCGCAGTAATTTTGTCAAGGTATATAACGTATATATATACTTGTATACTATTACGAAATTGTTAAATGTCAAATTTTCAAAAATCAAAGATATTTAAAAAGAAACTACTCAGATCAATTAATTAAGGGCTTCTGAAACTGAATCCGTCGATGTTTATTTGTTTGATCGAGCTTCACTCAAAAACCAGCGGGTAGATTTTGGTTACACTGTTACAGATTTGAAGGTACTATTCCGACTTAAATAATGCGGCATGTTTCATCCAAATCGGTCTAGTAGAATTAAAGATACAGCTTGATCCCTGTTTTAATAGACGTCGTTAAGGTACGAGAGCTCAAGTAAAAGTGGTTCTAAGTCTTTTAATATAGATCTATGATTGTGCAAGGCAGTAATAAATACGGGGAAAGTCGTTAAGAGGTTAAGATTCTAAACGAAACAGGCGGCCAACGACGATATGCGCGCGA
Source organism: Thaumetopoea pityocampa (assembly GCA_017165845.1). Classification (NCBI taxonomy): domain Eukaryota; kingdom Metazoa; phylum Arthropoda; class Insecta; order Lepidoptera; family Notodontidae; genus Thaumetopoea; species Thaumetopoea pityocampa. The sequence continues at coordinate 93,631 of WUAW01005542.1, read as the reverse complement.
CGGTAGCCGGCGAATAAAGAATCGACATTACATAGTTGCAAACTAATACATTTGCTTAAATTACTATAGTCCCTTTAGTAACCCTTGTGCAGCCGTCTTGTTAAACTATCTCGATTACTTTCCCCGTATGTATTATGCATGAGATGAGAACAAATGGTAAATATATTCACGCGGCAGTCAGAGAAGCCAAGTTTTAGTTTATTATAAACTCTACAAGCGGTCTCTATGAACAGTATGAACAAATAATATGTGAGACCGACCGGCGCCGGCGATAATGTGCGGAGCGTCACTACGAGAGTATTCAGCGCTGTTTACCGTCAACTGCGGCTCGTTCCAAATCGTGTCAGTTTTTGTTTCATAATAACACTAGCTTTTGTCCGCGGCTTCGCCCGCGTGAATGTCAGTTTTCCGCGACATGAGAAATCCCGACACAATCACAGATTTATATAAAAAGACTTTGTACTACTTTTATTTGACTCGTACCTTACAGGCGGCTACTAAAACAGGGATAGAGTGATACTGTTATTATAATGACGCTATAATAGCATCACTCCAACTTTTCTCCGGGATGACGCCCAAATATTAACCTATGAGCACCAACACTGGCTTGTTCAAGCTGGTGCTTGCTCGTACACCGTTGATTATTGAATGTTCAATTTTCTTTTTGCAACTTGACAAATTAAAGATGGGACCGATTGACAGTTCACAGACGATATATTGCTTACATAGCATGTGACGACTGATTGGTACAGTAGTTAGTAGCCCTGCTTTCTGTGCTAATTAGTCCAGGCTTCGAATCTTACTAGGGACAAACTTTATGTGATGAGCACAAGTGTTTGTGTTCGAGTTGTGGACGTATTTATCCATATAAGTGTGTACTATATCGTTGTGTAATACTCAAAGGTAAGATGTCGGTAATCCTAGTTTGGGACTAGACCAGTGTGTGTCTGTGAAAATGTCCAGAATATTATCTTATATCTATCTATACATTTATTACTATCATAAAATTTTTA
>WUAW01005542.1:37944-50239 GCA_017165845.1 Thaumetopoea pityocampa | reverse complement strand
TTTATTTGACTAGGTCCTTATAAAAAATCTGATTTGCCCCCCCCTGGCCCAGAACCTGGGTACGCCCATGGGAGCACGCTATTGTAATGTGGACACCACCTTAGCTTTAATCTACTGCCAAATAATAACGGTGATTGCTGATGTGTTCTGATTAATGGTAAGTTCCTGCAATCTGAACATGTTTTTTTTTAATGATCGTTCCATAGCAATGCGCCGGCGCCGCAGGCGTGAGAATCGCACTCATTGGCAGCTCGACCGTGACCGTCGCCGGAGTCTGGCCGGCCAGGGCCGCGCGACGCTCGCGATAACACCTGTCACGGGAATCAACAAATCGATTCTCATCGATACCGGCGACAATTATCGATTAATCGATGAACTGCACTTTCAGCAGTACCAAATTCAAATTCAAAATTATTTATTGCGAACACAGGTAAGTAATTACAGGTGTTAGCATACAATTGAGGACCTTACAGCAAAAAGGAGGCAAGTCCAAATGTCAAAACTTTCGGGTATTCAAATAAAACACGTGTCTAAAAATTAATTGTTACTCTTACGTCTTACAGTTACACGTTATAATATAAGATATGCATATTTACATATTTTAGTAAATACTTTAAGGTAAATAAATATGTTTTAGAATAACTACGATTTTTTGAAGTTAAAAAGAGTAACGGCTTAAATTTGGATCTGCCCCCCCCCCCCCTGCTGCAAGGTCCTCAATTATAGTCAGTACAGCTACATTCAGCCAAATTGGCGTGTAAAATAATTATTATTATGTTATAAAAATAGGACATTTGTGAATTCAAATATTTTTCCCTTAAATATTACAGATTATTATTGTTACAGAGTAACTAATAGGTCTTTTCAATTAGGTAAATATTCAGCTTTTTTTTTAATTAGTCAATTTCATTTGTCATGATTATGTTAAGGGGTAACTTATGGTATATATAGTATTTGGAGCCATACCCAGAAAACTTTTTTGTTCACAGCTTTTTTATGGCTTTTATTGCATATTATGTGCTTATGACATGCGTGTCCGTGATATTAGACCGCGTGTATTAGATAATAGGTCAGTAGGGTAGTTGTGTATATAGTTATGAGGGTATGCGGCGTCGGTTAGTACATCAGTCGGCATTGCTCCCGCGTTCAATTGACGTTAGATTGTTGCCCAGAATATCATATTAGATCCGTTCCGTGAATTAAATGTTTTATCTGAAATATATAAAATATATACGCTTTATATATCCGATGGATGTTTATCCATATATCTATTAGAGTGTATGTATTTAAGTTAATATGTATATTATTATTATAGTATACTAATATATAATTTTGATCTAATATACTTTGCTCAAAATATATACGTGATCAATATCAATACGTCGTCAATATCATTGTTGGTCATCATTCTGCCATGACATAAATATATTATCAGTAAATACATTTTTGTCTTACGTTTCAACGGTTAAAAAGATAAGCGTTTTGTTTAGATAATAATAATAATATTTTGGACAATTACACACTGGTCTGGTCCCACAATAATATCCTTGTATCTTGGATACTATATAACGATATACATCCTTATATCGATAAATACATCTATTATATTACTATTATAAAATTGTTTAATGTCAAATCTCGTAAATCAAAGATATTAAAAAAAACTACTCACATCGATTAATTAAGGGCTTCTGAAACCAAATCCGTTGATTTTTGTTTGTTCAAATTTCACACAAAAATCAGCGAGTAGATTTTGATCAAACTATTACAGTCTTAAAGGTACTATTCCGACTTAATTAATGCGACATTTTTCATCAAAATCAGTCTAGTAGAATTGAAAATATAGCTTGATCTATGTTTTAGTAGCCGCCGTTAAGCTACAAGAGCTCAAGTAAAAATGGTTTTAGGCGTTTCATATAAATAAAAAACTATAAGTCTATCATTATTCCAGGATTCCCCATGAGTGAAAAACCGACATTCACGCGGGCAGAGGCGCGGACAAAAGCTAGTAAATGCATAAATACGCCCATGACTCGGATACAAACATTTGTGCTCATCACACAAAGTTTGTCCCTACCAGGATTCGAACCCAGGACCCATTAGCATAGAAAGTAGGGTCACTGCCACTGATCAATCAGTTTTCAAATTTATAATCAGGATTGGCATTACAATAGATAGTATTCCACAGTGCTCAAAAAGGATCGGATACGACGTAATATCTGGCGTTTATAAAATCGGTGATTGTCGAGTAATTGGCTCGCTTCGACACACATTGAGTAGATAGTCCAAATATGATGTAATATTTTCAGGATTTTGCTTTTACTTTCTTTGTTACACGGACAAAAAAGGAACGTTATATTTTATACATATTGGCTGCGCAATTTTAAAACATTTAATTATCAGTTTTCATTGAAATTTTACAGGAAATCCCAAAAACCGTCTTTGTACTGCACACTGGTTTGTCACAAATATAATGAAAGATACACGGACGTCGATTTATTTAATTGTAAAATAAGAGTTTTTAAAAAGGAAATATCTAAAATTTATTAATATATATAAATCAAAATATAAAATTAGTACAAAATAATAAATATAATGATAAATATCTAAAATTTAGCAATTAATAAGTTGCTCTATTAATTTCCTAATTTTCATAAATATATTTTTTATTAGTTTTACTGGTGTGTAAGTGTGACTTATAAGTGAAAACTTAATTGGTATATGTATGATTTGTATGTTATACATTTTTGTATTTTCAAGATACTGTATCTTTCCCAAAACATAAATAAATAAATAAATACATTACTATCTAGTACGCTTGTAAGAAAAATATTGTATCTTAGTTTCTATTCGTCATACAACTACGGGAGTCACTGTATTCAATAGAGCTTTACTAGGTTAATCCATAAACTCCATAAAATCATTTTCGGAATAATGTCCCCAAATGTGTTTTAAAATTGCGCAGTCGATGTTTAATTTTATTGTTTCCACTATCTATTATTATTATAAAATTGTTAAATGACATTTTTTTCTTAATACAAAGATATTTAAAAATCTACTCAGATCGACTAATTAAGGGCTTCTGTAACCAAATCCGTCCGTTTGTTTGTTTGTTCAAGCTTCAGACCAAAACCAGCAGGTAAATCTTAGTTAAACTGTTACAGTCTGTTTCATCAAAATAGTTCCATTAGAACTGTGGATACAGCTTGATCCCTGTTTTAGTAGCTGCCGTTAAGAAACAAGAGCTCAAATAAAAGTGGTCTATTGCGTTCTATATAAATCTATTTCTATGTAGCAGAAAACCGACACGGGCGGAGACGCGGGCAAAAGCTAGTTAATTATCAACCCCTGTACACATGATATCGCTAGAATTATCATTAATAACATTCTCCCGGGTGATATGATAAGCCTCAAATATATGTTGTAGCATTGAATAGTGATCATAATTTTTCCCAGTTGCAATATGATTTCCTGTTAAGCAATCCAGTTACTCCTATTCTTTTAGGTATAATTGTACGGCTGAACTGAAAATATGCGTAAATATTATACAATAATAATAATAATATACAATACCAACAAAAACTCGGGCGCATTATTTTTTAACAGAGGCCCAAATAAATATTTTATACATAAAGAAATCATATTACCGTTTGGTTCGGTGACCATCGTGTGAAGATTAAGAATGGGAATCATGTCTATCTTTTTTAAATTGTAGCCTACTTACGATATATGACTTTAATAGACGACATTTATTACATCTCATTATATTATATCAGTTATAAAATTAACATACAGTAATAAAACTTATTCTAAATTTTAAATATATTATACGTTACATAAAATTATAACATTTCATTAAATTCATTTGTTTTAATTTAAAAAGAGAACAATTAATGCTTCTTTTTCAAGTGGACGTATAACAAAACAGAAAAGATTATCAACCTCGCTTATAAATTATAATTTTTTTTTAATTTTCGTTCATTATTATGGCAAGCGAGCATTTAGCGCACCTGATAAGTGATTACTACCGATCCTAAATATTCCAAGGAAAGTTAACCAGACCGACAAAGGCATCTTCACATTTACTGTAGTCACATTAGTAGGGATAGATTTGTTTTTGGTTAGAATCGAAAGTTGTGACAGTAAATCTCAAATAGCACACCCAGAAATCTGATCATCACCATCAATTCGAATAACCAAAACTTGATATAAACCGTACTATATAATACATACAGTCACGCCTTTTTCTCGCTGGGGTAGGCAGAGACCACTTCTGTCCACTTTCTACGATCCTGACATACATCTTACGCTTTTTCTACTTTCATCAACGCTTTTATATAAGCTCGTCGGTTGCGGGTACTCTTAACCCGACCTTTCTTCAACACAACTCCGATTTAGTCAAGATACGTTCGCCTGAGTCGACCCCTACCGAATAGCTCATTCAGACTCATCTTATAAATCTGCTTCGTCAATCTTCTTTCATCCATCCTCTCTATGTGTCTGATCCATCTAAAAATTCCTTTTTCTATCTTTGTCACTACATCTTCTTTCATACCACAGATTACCCTTATTTCATTATTTCTCTTTTTATCCATCAGATTCACTAAAACATTACTATAAACGGATTTCGACACTTTGCATCCAACAACTGTGTCATCAAGTCGCGTGTCTGTCAACGGCTGCTAGTTGATTACGTAAAACATCGCAATGAACAAGAATCGTTCCACGATCGAACAATCAATCGTAAGACGTCTAACAAATTCGTATTGGATATCCCGTTATCTGATCGATTGCTGATCGTTCATTGCTTGCTGCTATACAATACTACAGCACAAACCCGTAGTATTATCAGCCAGTAAAAACTTGAATCGGATAGACATTCAATCAATTAGTTTATTTGATTTATTAGAGTTGTTACAGCTTTATTTTTTATTACATATAATTTCGTTAGTTTACAGTTAGTTTAGTTGTGCTGTTTAACATAAATAGATCTCAATTTATAAAAAAGTTAGAATAAGAAAATTTTTACTCGCCAAATGGCGCAAATAGAATAAACTACTTATAAATCGTAATTTCATACGAAAACTACTACTGTAAACAGATAAGTGTTTTTAGTATATTATTTGCAAAATACAGGCAGACTTTTTATTTTACATACACTCATGCCAATATCCCATGAGGGTAGGCAGAGACCATAGTATATACTGCATACATACATACAGTCACGCCTCTTTCCCATTGGGGTAGGCAGAGACCACTTCCTACCGAGTCGAGCGTTGGTGCACCCGAAGATGGCTTATGTAGCCGATCCTCGGAGCGAGCTTTCGCGCACAGTGCGGGCACGTGAGCACGCCGCTTACATAGTTATAGTTGATGTTGGCGGGTGGACGTGCCTTTTTCTCATCGCGCTCAGCGTCGAGGTCAGCTTTACGCTGCTCCTCGAACACGCGAACTTGCCTTTTCACAATCCCGCGCCATTCTGAACGTCGTGCCATTTAACCTTCCCACTGAGAGGGCTCAATGTTGCATCTTTTCATTTTTCTTCTAAAACATGCTCTCCACCGGGGTCAAAATGTAAACTACCCGCGACTTGTTCAAAGTACGTGAACTGCTATTACGTAAACTATCGGAATCATCACAATAACTTACATTGTTCTTTATATATAATATAGCTTTTGCCCGCTACTCTGCCCGCATGAGTGTCGGTTTTCCGCTACATAGGAAATCCCGAAACAATGATAGATTTACATAAAAAGCCTTATAACCACTTTTACTTGAACTCTCGTATCGGCGGCTACTAAAACAGGGATCAAGTTGTATCTTCAATTTTGCTGAATCGATTTTGATGAAACATGCCGCAGTATTTAAGTCGGAACAGTACAAAGGTACTGTCGGAACAGTATAAAGGTACTATTACAGTCTTAAAGAAGACTGTAATAGTTCGACCAAAATCTACTCACTGGTTTTTGCGTGAAGACCGAATAAACAAACATACAAACATCGTCGGACTTGAGTTCAGAAGCCCATAATTACTCGATCTATATAGTATTTTTTAATATCTTTGATTTAAAAAATGTCATTTAACAATTTTATAATAGTATAGATCGTGGAAATAATGAAATTAAACATCGACTGCGCAATTTTAGAAGACAGTAGAGTGAATTCTTATAAAACTCTAATATTACTATTCTGGTGTATATGAAAGTATAATAAAAATGTATAGATATATAAAATACATAGATATATAAAAATATACAGATATATAAAATACTAATCTATACTATTATAAAATATAAAAATTTGTAAATCAAAGATATAAAAAAACTACTCAGATCGGCTAATTACGGGCTTCTGAAACCAAATCCGTCAATGTTTGTTTGTTTCTTCGAGCTTCATGCAAAAACTGCCCGGTAGATTTTGGTCAAACTATTACAGTCTTAAAAGTACTTATAACGACTTAAATACTACGGCATGTTTCGCCGTTTGCAACGTTGAAGTACTCATATGTGAGCTCAAGTAAATGTGGTTCTAATGCTTCTTATATAAATCTATGATGGTTTTGGGATTTCCCATCTAGCAGAATACCGACATTCACGTCGGGCGGAGCCGCGGGCAGAAGCTAGTAATTAATAGATTTAAGAATGTCTCTGTAAGACGCACGAGCGAGGTCACCCTACTCGTGGCGCCTCCATCCAGCGCGCGGCGGATCGTCTGCTTGGCTTCGGTAGTGTTTTAACAGCAGTTAAGTGGGGGTGAGGTGATTAAAACCGCCGGAGAGCGCGTGCCCCGCGGCCAGGCGCTGCCCGCGCGTATATCACATTCCAATATAAATTAGTTTTGGTCCGGAGCGGGTTTATGCGCCGAAATAAGCTCGCCAGTTGCCCGGATAATTAGCCGGTGCCTAACGAAACAGCTCTCGATATAAAAATGTAAATAAATTAATAGTAATAGGCGGACCGAATATATTATCATTGTGGTCCAGTTATGACACCTCGCTTTAAATATTTTAATGGTTTATGAATATGTAATAGAATTGCAATCGTAAACATTTAACGCATGGCTTAGAATCTTGAGCTATGTTAATGTGCCCTTAGCTTTAAAGGATTATAAAGAATTAATTTAAAAACCATTAACGCACGTTTTCGTAAACATAAACACCTACTTTAGTATGAACTGTGTCCCAATTTTTTGTACCCATCTCCAAAACATTGTTGCTAATAATACAAGAAGATATATTAGAAGTATGCACATATATAAATAGAAGATATCATATAACAGAAAGTTACTTCAATTTATTATATTTTAATATATTTTAAGTGCGAGCGTGTGTATATGTGTGCGTGCGTGCGTGCGTGCGTGCTCGTGCGCGTATTTAAATTAAATAGGTTGTTAGTTTCCTCATAGGTAAGACGCGGAAGCCAGTTGACTATTATCTATTTTCATTTCCCCCTAAAATCCATTTTTTCCAATTTTTACGATGTATTTGATGTTCAAGTATCTTTGAAATGCTATCCCTTTTCTTCATTATATGACCACACAGACGTCCACTATTGGTCATAGGCACATGTTGGACATAGGATTTGCAACAACCTTTATTAGTCATTGGTCTACCTGGTCGGGGGTCAACATGACCACGTGTTTCGGTTCGGGGTCGCCATCGCAACACTTTAAAATCTACGAATATTCTATCTTATACTTTATACGTGTCGTTAGATAAAAGATACTCGTACATCGTTTAATTGAATTTGTCATATAAAAGGAACTAAAAAAAATTATACATACATACACTCACGCCGATATCCCATAAGGGTAGGAAGAGACCATAGTATATACTACACACAGTCACGCCTCTTGCCCATTAGGGTAGGCAGAGACCACTTCTTTCCACCTGCTACGATCGTTAAATGTATCAGAGTAGCTATCCGCAGCCCACATTTCGCCTCCGCGGGCAATGAGACGTCTCGGGTGGCGAACCACGACGCCGCCATTTTATAAGGTTAAAAATGTTAAAGTTCCTCATTGGGTTCCTGTGAATTAATGGAAAGGAAAAGAAAAAGGATAAGGTAGGAAAGGTGTATTGAGCAGGGAATATGAAATTTAGGAAAAGGACTATAGGGTATAGGATACTACTATATCGAAAGGAGTAGGAAGAAACAGTAGTAGCTCGGGGGGCCGGGGTCGCTTACCCGTGTACTTAAGTCTATTCGCCGGACAGGCTGAAAGACTAAGTACTCCCTGACCTTAAAATTGTAAAAAAAATTATATACTATTTTATATAATATTTCTCAACTTCTTGTTTCATGCATTTAATCGATTTAGCAAGTGAGGCATTCATATATTTATTATTTTAATGACATAGATACGTGTCCGGTGCCAGCCGTCTGTCATTCGACCTCATTACATAAACGCCACAAGAATCGACTAGTAGATAGCGTAATGTGAACAGGCAGCAACGTTATCCTGCGTTACAAGACGACGAACTACGATTACTAAGATATCTGTAGTTATCATTATTCCGAAGTGGAATTTGTATGTAGCCAGAAAAATGGGAGAAAGTAGCTAGTAACGGATTTTTTTTACTTTAATTTTCACAAAAAAATACAGAGATCTTATTCAGCGTCATAATACAATGAGTACATCCCCACTTCATATTCATACCCACTACAAGGGCACAGACCTCCCCCTGATCAGGAGGGGGATGAGGCCGCAATCTGCCACGCTTGCCTGGTGCGAGTCGGTAAGCCTCACACAACCATGCGGGCGTGCAGGTTTCCTCACGAAGTTTTCTTTCTCCTCTGAATACATTGGTGTTTACAATATGGTACGGTACGGTAACTAAGTGGTATGGTACTCGTTTTTTTTTTTTAGTCCGCACACCCCTGATAAATGTCAGGGACCTTGTATACTATGCTCGTTGACATTATGTCTTTTTAACAATGAATCAATTTCATTACTAGTTAACCTAATTAATTAACTTATATATACATATATGTACATGATATTTATTTTCTAATTTATTACATTATTATTATATTTACAACTCCTTATTAATCTAATATTTTAAGCGTTTCATCACCTTGACCGGTAGATAAAGTGTCCTATGATTAAAAGATAGAGTGTCCTATGATGATAGATTTAAAGGTCGTATAATATTACATAAATGTGAATTATTTGTTATAAATTTTAGATTGGTTCCGTCTATTTGCCCTCCGGACGACCGCCCCGCAAAACCTCAGCAGGTACGGCCTGGTGTCCTCACCAGCCATGATTGTACACAATGCATTTTTGGTTAAACTAATGTTTATAGCGGACTCCAGGTCGTACCTGGCGAGGTCGTGCTGTGGGCAGTCGAAGAGAAGGTGTTCGACGGATTCCTCAATTTCCGGGTCGCATTCGCAGCCGGGTCATCTTTTAATTTGAATCGATGTAAATACGCGGCAAAACCGCCATGTCCGGTTAGGGCTTGAGAAATGAACGTATTTATTTTAACGTTCTGCATGATTTTAAAGGCTTTAATTGCGTCGGGCAGGTAAAGTTTCGTGGTCTTTCCTTGTTCGCAGTTCAGGTATCTGTCGTTCCAATGCACTATTGTGCCCTGTCTTATTTCTCTCCTGACAAATGAAGTTGGGCAGGTGCCCAACTTCATTTGTCAGGAGAGAATAGCGGACGCCAGGTACGACCTGGAGTCCGCTATAAACATTAGTTTAACCAAAAATGCATTGTGTACAATCATGGCTGGTGAGGACACCAGGCCGTACCTGCTGATGTTTTGCGGGGCGGTCGTCGAGAGGGCAAATAGCCAAAGTGGCTCCCCACTACGACAGGTGTCGTAGTGGGGAGCACTTTGGCTTGCTTCGCAGCTGTCTTTGCCAACTCATCCGCCCGTTCGTTACCTGGAACCCCAGCGTGCGCCTTTATCCAGAACAGCTTGACGGCGCACCCCCTTCCCTTTAACTTTGACATACTTACCCGTATATCAAACGCAAGGGGGTGCAGCGCCTCGGTGTTCCGGATTAGCTCTAAGGCCGACCTCGAGTAGCTCAGCACTGCCGCCCCGGCTTGCCTTCCACGCAGCAAATACAAAAGTGGGTGGTGGATGGCACAGAGCTCTGCCTGAAAGACAGTACAGAACGACGCCAGCTTCAGTCTCTTCGTAGCTACTTCGACCCCGTTTCTCCAGCACGTACAGGCCGCCCCCACCGCGCCATCAATCCTACTACCGTCCGTAAAAATTACGGTATCCGGTATCTGATGGCGCTCGATCGTGGCAGGCGACATGTCGGTGAGGCACTCGAACTCGAGGTCCATCACTAGTGCTGGATGGGGGGCCTCCAAAAAGCACACGCGTTGCTCCAGTTCGCGATCCGGGGAATCCGCCATCGGTCTCCCCCTCCGCGCCTCATACAGCCTGCTCGCCTCCATCACCCTTAAATCTAGGGACGGTACCCGTTTTGAACTTATGATCTTTGGATCGCAAACCATATCTGACACAACTAGACCACTAATGTACAATGTACGAGTATATACACTAATATATTATTGTACTCCAATCATGAGATAAGTTAAAAAAGACCAAATATCAAAAGAAGGAATATTTTTTGTAATAAAACCGCACAAAAAAAATATAGACAGGCACTTGGCACGTTCACATTTGAAGCGTGTTCAAAGCAAAAGTGGGTCTTACTAAATAAAAATAAGCCAATAATAACGGCATATGGGCATCATTCGTTTAGTTGCGTTTACGATTCGTAATTGGGGAGTGCATTTCAAGCGGCCGAGGCTTGCGGTCGGCGATTGTCTGGCGGTAGCCGCGCCGCCGCGCCGCACGCGATGCGCTAGAGATGGCTCGCTTGCGCACTTTTAGCGGACAAAGATCCAGATTTAAAGCGCCATGTTAATTACTATAAATTTATATAGTTAAATTACTATAGTAACATATTATTATTATTATATAATAATAACGTCATTACATCGTTCCCCGCGGATACTGCGAGAACTAGCGATAGGAAACACCAGGATTAATAATAAATCAAATAATAATATGCATTGAAAGGACATCGCACGTCTCTTTAACGGAGAAATTGTAATAATGATAATATTTTGGACACATATTTTTCACAGGCATTAGACAGGTTCCAAATTAGGATACCCTGTGTCTTGAGTACTAGACAACAATATGTATACATATTTATATAGATAAATGTCAATACTTATGTATATAGATAAACATTCATGACGCTGATACAAACATTCACACTCATCACATAAAGTTTGTTCTTACCGGGATACGAACCCGGAATCAATGGACACAAAATGCAGGATCACTGTCACTGAACCAGTCAATCGTGTAAGTGTTCAATGGTAATGATATCAATGAAGATTTTGATCCATCGATAACTGACCAAGATGGACACCTCTAGTTAACGCAAGAGAGGTTTAGTAGATATTTTAGTCTGTGAAGGTGCACTGTGCTAAAGGCGAGTGCAATTTTTGTATTTCGCCCGCAGCCATCGCCAAATTACAACACACGCCGCCGGGGTAATTGCGAGCCGATGGACGCGTGTGGCAACACCAGCGATTTATTAAGATTTAATCGCACCCAATTAAAATACGCAGCGCGTTATTTACCGAACACAAACGGCTTAGTTATGCAAATCCTCAAAGTCGAGGACGCGACGCGACGCGAGGCGGCTACGAAAGACTCGCTACGGCCCGTAGCGCGTAGACCACGGGATTATGTAATACTGGCTTTTACCAGCGGCTTCGCTTGCGTCGATGTCCTTAAATACATGTCAGAGACAGTTGAAAATACAATTTTTTTTATCCCTCGGAAACAATTTATTTAGGATAAAAGATACCCTATGTCCTTCTCTGTACCCTTGACAATGTGTGTACAAAGTTTCATAACGAGAGGTTCAACAATTAAGGCGTGACAGTGTAACACACAAACATTCATAATATTAGAGTTATAATGTTTTTTTTTAATTGTAATAAGCTAGCACTTGACTACAATCCCACCTGATGGTAAGTGACGATGTAGTCTATATGTATGTAGTTAGGATGTACTTTTAAACATATTTTCTATGTCTGGTATGTTTCTCATGCACATCAACATTTGGTAGTCCACTGCTGGATATAGGCCTTCTCCTTAAATAAGGAGGGATCTGCTACTAATGCGTGCTCCAAGATGCCTGCCCAGCGTGGAGATTCCACGCTGGGCAGGCATCTTGGAGATCGCATTAAATTTTTATTGAATACCAGGACAACGCTGTTGTCCGTTATCCTGGTACAACAC
>WUAW01005542.1:6379-16426 GCA_017165845.1 Thaumetopoea pityocampa | reverse complement strand
GCTGGAATTCGATTGGAGAGGCCTATGTTCAGCAGTGGACAGCTATAGGCTGAAATGATGATGATGAATGATGAAGAGGTTAAAGAGAAAAAAAAATCAGAGGTAATATTAATATCTGAAAGCTATAAACATAAAACACTTGATTTGTATTATGTTCGTCTGTATTCATCATTTTCATCAACAACATTTTGGAATGGCACTGACTTCTGAAACTCAAGTCTATACCTAATTCAGAAGTCAGAGACAATGAAATTGTAACTTATACTTATGCTAATAAAGAATTATTATTATTATCATCATTTCTTGAAAGTCCACTGCTGGACATGGAATTCCCCTGGGGGGGGGAGATTTACGTATACGACTTTCTGTCGTCATTATTACCTACGTCTTAATAAATAACCAAATAATAAATACATGTACAGGCAGATTACATACATTAGCCCCTTATTCGTCACGAGCTTTTTTGGAGCTCTTTCCTTCAAAATGATTATCATTTAATATGTATATATTTTGTATCTATTACTATTATAAAATTATAAAATTGTTAAATATGTCAAATTTTCAAAAATGAAAAATATTTAAAAACAAACTATGCAGATTGACTAATTAAGGGTTTCTGAAACCAAATCCGTCGATGTTTGTTTATTTGTTTGTTTGTTTGTTCGAGTTTCACGCAAAAATCAGCGGGTAGATTTTGGTTAAACTGTTACAGCCTTAAAGATACTAATCCGACTTAAATAATAAAGCATATTTCATCAAAATCGGTCAAGTAAAAAAGAAGATACAGCTCGATCCCTGTTTTAGTAGCCGCCGCTAAGGTACGAGAGGTCAAGTAAAAGTGGTTCTAAGGTATTTTATATAAATCTATGTTTACTTTGGGATTTCTCATGTAGCACTCGACCAACATTCACGCGGGCGGAGCCGCGGGCAAAAGCTAGTTTTATATAAATCCATGTTTGTGTCGGGATTTCCCATGTAGTGGAAAACCGACCACTAAATGCTATCCTCCTAATCTCAAATATTTTTACACTCTAAGGTTTGCTGGCAGAAAACTCAATTTTTAAGTTAAGCTGGCCTTTGTACATCTTTTTTCTTTATTTACAGATATATTGATCTGTTTGTGTACAATAAAGGATATTTTTTTGTAAATACTTATTGAAATAATACAGTAATTATATTTCTTAATATCTTAACGCACCTATATCAAAATTTGCAATAATTAAGCAAATTTGTTTCAATCTAGAAATTATCAACGGACTTTCAGTTGATATGGCAGCTTAAGAACTCCCCTTTAACTTAACCTAAGGTAATATACAATATACCATTTGATCGCTAGTATTTATTCATTGTACATCGACTATAAGGACAGTCATATTATTTAATATTAGTTATATAAAAAAAAAGAAAAAATTCTAAACGCTTTCAGTAACAATCGTGTTTGTGCATACGCTATGACACGCGCCATTGTCTATTGAAAGCATCCAATCATCGAGTTGTCTGTGGTTAATTTAAACGTGTCTATTGTGACCAGTAACAATTCCATGTTATGGATGCCCCACTGCTGAGTAACTATCCATCAGCTCTAGATGTCTATTTAACCTAGGGTTAAATACACATCTACATAATTAAATTATAAAAACCAGGATTTTGAGATGAAAATACCAGGACATTTTTGTTTAAAAAAAAAGACGAAGTAGAAGAGCAGCAGTTAATTAATAATATTATACTAGGATTAGTCCGCAGCTTCACCCGCATAAATTTCGGTTTTCACGCTAAATGGAAAATCCCGAAATAATTATAAATTTACAACAAAAAGTCCAGAAACCACTTTTACTTCAGCTCTCGTTCTATAATGGCGGCTATTGAAATGTAGATCAAGCTGTATTTTCACTTCTACTTAATCAATTTTGATGAAACATGCTGCAGCATTTAAGTTGGAATAGTGCTTTTAAGACTGTACTAGTGTGACTAAAATCTACCAGCTGGTTTTTACGTGAAGCTCGAATAAACAAACAGACGCGAAGAAAATAAAAAATGGTTTCGGTCTCTATATCCCTTATTTAGTCGATCTAAGTTAGATTTTTTGAAATATATTTAGTGTACGGCTAAAGACGTTTTACAATTTTATAATAGTATAGATTATGGCCTAATCCTCTTCTCTCCCCCCCCCCCCCCTACTTAGGGGAGGTCCGTGCCCCTGTAGTTGGGACGAATATGGACTGGGGATGAATTGTATAGATAAAATAAATGTCTTCATTAACAAACTAACTGTATCTGCCAACTAATAAGCTAGAACGAAAACCCTTTACCTAAAATAGTAGTGAGAAAGAGACAACAAGTGAAGCGCATGTTACGTATTCGTTTTAAATAAGAGTCGCGGACATCAACACGCGAAGCAAAGCCGATGGAGGAAACGTAAGTTTGGCAGTAACAGTGCACGAATTTTAAAACACAAAATATCATCTAAAAAATTTAAAACGTCAAGACACTACAAAAAAATTATCTACGACAACTCAAAAAACAAGAAATGTCCTAGGAAAACACGACGGTTGGCAACCATGATTTAACCTGTTATTCATCTCTGATTTGTTTGAAATTAAACAAATTTGTTTATATTAAACTATATGAATACTTAAGAGGTCGTAGCTTACTCAGTGGTTGTTGGCATTCGGAACGAACGTTAAGTGATGCTCACAAGGGCTGGGTATTAGATGGGTTACCAAACTAACATCTAGTTAACCTAACCTCCTCCGTGAATTTGAAGACTAAACTGGATCTCGTTGAGCGTCCTAATGATACTACTCATCGAATTGATAATGAATGACTACGAAGATGACGAACCAGCACACATAAACAGGAAATTATTATAATACCTAGTTTCTCCCGTGTGAATGTCAGTTATCGCACTAAATGGGCAATCGCGAAATAATTATAAATAAAAAGTGTGCAAATCATTTTTACTTGAGCTCTCGTACCATAATGGCGGCTACTGAAATAGAGATCAGGCTGTATCTTTAGTTCTATTAGACCAATTTAGATGAAACATGCTGGAGTATTTAAGTTAAAATTGCACTTTTAAGACTGTAGTAGCGTAACAAAATCCACCAATGTTGGTTTATACTTGAAGCTCGTACAAACAAAAAACAACACGAGAGAAAGGATGGTTTCTATTACATAAGCCTTTAGTCAAAATGTACAGACAAAGAAGTCTTACAATTTTGTAACAGTACAGATAGGTACATTATTTTTATTAATATAATAGTTTTGGCACACGGCGCCGCCCGCGTGAATGTTTGTTTTCTGCTACATGAGAAATCCCGAAACAATAACAGATTTATATAAAGGAGGATTTTTATTGTATGATATTTTATTTCCGCGGTTCTTTATTTAAGCATTTTTATCTCGTGAGTACATTTGTCTTTTATATAGTACTAGCTTTTACCCACAGCTCCGCTCTCGTGAATGTAGATTTTCTGCTACATGGAAAATTCTAACACAATCATAAATTTATATAAAAAGCCATTGACCACTTTTACTTGACCTCTCGTACCTTAGCGGCGACTACTAAAACAGGGATCAAGCTATATCTTCAATTCTACTGGACCGATTTTGATGAAACATGCCGCAGTATTTAAGTTGGAATAGTACCTTTAAGACTGTAATAGTTTAATCAAAATTTACCAACTGGTTTTTGCGTGAAGCCCGAAGTAACAAACAAACAAACATCGATGGATTTTGTTTCACAAGCCCTTAATTAATCGATCAGATTAGTTTGTTTTTAAATATCTTTGATTTATGAAAATTTTACATCTAACAATTTTATAATAATATAGATAGATATTGATGGTTACCGTGATAAAACGAGGATTTGAGATGGGTCCACGGTTTGTATTGGATTTCCCAAAGATATCTTCTAATTTCTTTGGGATTTCCACCAAGTAATACCTAAACCGAAAGGAAATTTAAATCAGAGCGATATAACAATTCTACCACATCAGTGAGAGCACTCTAATCCGCACTACATATTACTAAAAATTGTTTTTATAAGTGCGCTATAAGCCGCGCGACTTACATTCTGCGGTTCGCCACTGAAAATTGTATATCTTATAACAAAACAACATAACTCTGTTGTACCCGAGTACTTAAAAGTGAACCGTATCTAATAAGAAATAAGGTTCTAGTTCTTATAACAAGCTTCTGAAATAAGGTAGTATTAAGCGATATTTACTGATAACAGCTGCGAGACGGCTGCTTTGAAAGTACTTTGAATGAGCGCTGATCTGCGCATTGGTACAAATTGCCTCGTTAAAAATACCCGCCCGTAGCGAGTATCGACGTAAAACCATAACAGTTGTTAGTTCCTGCAATTATTTCGCACATAGAACTCAAATATTGTCTGTCTATTAATGCAGAAGTCATTCCTTAAATCTTTTTTATATCATAGTTGTAACAAACAGCCAGAACCAAAAATTAACCACCTAATGTATTTTTTTTATTATTCTTTTATTTATTATATACATATATCGGCACGAAGGTGCCGTGGATTGGATTTAATGGTGTTATAAATAGTTTAGTTATTTTATAACATCATTTATTGATGCCGAGACGTTATTTATGAACAACTCTGACAATTCAGTATAAATACTCAGTATAAATATTCAGTATAAATATTCAGTATAAAGGAAGACTTAATTAACAGGAAACATAGAATCTATTTGAAAGACTAATTTCATAATTATTTAAAATCAAATCTAAAGATTTGATTTTAAATAATTATGAAATTAGTCTTTCAAATAGATTCTATGTTTCCTGTTAATTAAGTCTTCCTTTCTTTCAATTGTTATGAAAGTTATATGTTTCAATTGTTGAAAGTAAACAATTTCTATTAAATTCCAAGGATTATTGTTACAAAATAATAATCAATTTAGGAATTGGCTTAAAATAATTTGCAATATTTTAACACCACATTAGACTTTAATTTGATTCAAATCTATCGAACTTTAATGGATGTTCAATAGATTTGATTCAATTTCTATTAAATTTCAAATATTGTTGTTACTAAAAAGTAATCTATTTAAGAATTGATTTAAAATAATTTACAAAGTTTTCACATGGCATTTGTATTAAAAGTAATCAATTTAAATAAAGAATGTTTTAAAATTTGTAAAGTTTTGACATTGCATTGTAAGACTGTTTTTACGAAACGCCATGTTAAAGCTAATATGGCGGAGAGACGTTGGTGTTTGACTTATATCTTATGTAAAGGCCGAATCACTGGCTTATAACTTTTTCGCTCCAGAAGTCGACCCGTGAGGAGGTGTCAACCACTAGTTAAGTATTACTTGTATTTCTATAATAACATAATAATAACATGATAATAATAATAAATTTACGTGATGGTTTGATCATAGATGTGTTAATATTGTTGAGATAAATTCTTGTTCTTATTAAAAACAGTGATAACCTTATAAGTGTTTCGTTCATTATTAAAGAAAGTTAATTAATAATACCGACAAGCTAAACTAAATTTAGTCCCACCCTATGTTTTTCTAATATCAAACGACAAAACGAGATAGCTACAATTTTGATGCTCTCAATTTCGTTTAGACACGTCAAAATTAAAAGATTATACGCGACCTCGGAACACGGAATAAAGATACACAAAAATGCAACATTTTTTTAACCCTTTAACAGAAATTTAGATTGGTACTCGCTATAAATGTTTGCGATCTCGTTCTGGCATTTGACATTAGAAAAAGATAGGGAGAGACTCAATTTAGATAAGTTCTGTTGTTGACACAGAATTAGCATCAATGTGAACACCACATCTAGTCACCGTCCAATGTCCAACGCCAACGCGCACGTAGTCGGTTTTTGAAACAACGTTCAAAGGCGATGGGAATGAAAGGGGAGTGCGCGCGGGCATCTTGAACAAAATGTCGCGCGCGCGAAATACATTGGCCTATCATTTGTCGCGAGTGCAGCTCCTTTCGTAATTTTGTTGTACAATGTAAATAATAACCATATGCGTGAGCCGCTAGTGCAAATACGAGTAAGTCACCATCCATCGTCTGTCGGTCTACGACCGCTACTAGAAGTTGACCAATGCAGTTTCCAGTGTTTCGTTACAAAGTTTGTATTGATGCCAATGTGTGGTGCAGTAGTTGGTTGAAATGTTGGCTATTGTTATTGGAACCAAGCCAGGACGCAAAGTTGAATCCAATGTGTAGCCGCGGGATTACAGAAACACTATCTCCGTCAATTTTTTTTACAACTCCCGCATTAGGATTTAATTCCTGTATCGCGGGGACTTTACAAACATTCAAATAACGGGAACACGGAAAACCCAGACTCGGAACAACAATTTGTGGTTTACACAAAGTTGTTGTCTCGTGTGGGGATCGAACCCACAACACTCGACAGCACAGTGGACGCTTAAACCATCCGTGCAGTCATTGTTCACTCACCGCTATTAAAAAAGTTCTGTGAATGCGTTATGGCCTTCTGTTCGAAATTTAGCTTTGATTTTGTTCGAAATTAAGCTTTGATCTTTTAAATGCGTCCTGTATTTTGTAAACTAGAATCATAAATTAAAGATGTCACATCAAAATGTGACAGATAAGACAATTATAGTTTTTGTAGTTGGATTTAGTTTTATATAATTCACCCCAGAAGTTGTAGCGATACACAGCTGATATTTGTTTGTTCATTCACAAATTATTTCTGTTGTATAAAAAACTTTTGAACCTTATAAAATGGCAGCGTTATGGTTCGCCATGCAACAAGTCTCGCTTCCTGCGGTGGCAAAAATTGGGTTACGGATAGCCACTTTACTGATTGTAGCAAGTGTAAGTGGAAAGAAATGTTCTCTGCCTACCCCAATTTTTCGGTAGTATTATAGTCTGTATCCCTGCCAATCAGACGGAAGACTGGGGTTCAATTCCCCGCTGCAGAACCAGAGAAAAATGCGTGATTGTATGTATGTATGTATGTATATATATTTGTTTCAGAGTCTGGTTCCACGTATACTATGTACTAGCTGTTGCCCACGGCTGCGCCCGCGTAGACTATTTACCACCTGTGACTCCTTCCAGGGGATCCTCGGATTCATAAAATGAATCAAAAAATATTGCAATATCAGTAGTTTTCTTATTTTTAAACAATTGTAACAAAACAGTGTAAATCCCATTCCAGAGTACAAGTGATATAGGGGCGAAAACTCTGTCATAAAATCATTCCGTGATTTTTGCGTGATCTTATTTCAAAGAGACGGACAGACAGACATGGGTACCTATATACATAAGGAAGTGTATGACAATTAAAATTTTCGAAAGATGTTCAGTGCACAAATTTGACTCGGTTACAGCTTAGTACTAGATAGGTAATTTTCGCAATGAATGGAAAATTCCGAAATAATTATAGATTTACAAAAAGTCCATTAAACCATTTTTATTTGAGCTCTCGTACCCTTATGGCGGCTACTGAAATGGAGATCAGGCTGAATCTACTTCTACTTTACCAATTTTGATAAAACACGCTGCAGCATTTAAGTTTAAATACTACTTTTAAGACTGCAATAGTGTGATCAAACTCTACCTGTTGTTTTTTGCGTGAAACTCGAACAAACAATCAATCTGTTTGATTATTTGTTCGAGTTTCGAGTGCGAAAAAAATTAAAGATGCGTTTCAGAAGCCCTTAATTAGTCGATCTGTGTGCGATTATTTGAAATATCTTTAATGTACAGACGTCATTGCGTTTTACAAATTTATTATAATAATCTATTATCTATATAAAATTGTGAAATATCAAACATGATAGATCAAAGATATTTAAAAATAAACTATTCGTATCGACTGATTAAGGGTTTCTAAAACCAAATCCATCGATGTTTGTTTGTTTGCTTGTTCGTTCAAGCATCACGCAAAAACGTAGTCATACTGTTACACTCTTAAAAGTACCTTTAATACTGCGACATAAATACTGTGGAATATTTCACCAAAATCGGTCTAATAAAATTGGAGATACAGCTTGCTCCCAGCCCCCCTAGCCAAGTTGACATTCGACAATCATTATCGCTAATAGAAACGAAAAAAATGTATTGGAATGACACTACTATTCGATAAGTCACGTGTGATAAGACTTGGCGATGAGAAGTGTCATTCCAATACATTTCTTTCGTTTTTTCGTTTTTTTTTCCTTTCTATAAGCGATAACGATTGTCGAATGTCAACTTGGCTAGGAGGGCTGTTTTAGTAGCAGCCGCAGTAAAGGTACGAGAGCTAAGTAAAAGTAGTTCTAAGGCTTTTTATATAAATAAATCTAGGATTGTTTCAGGAATTCCCATGTAGCGGAAAACCGACATTCACGCGGGCGGAGCCGCGGGCAAAATCTAGTGGTATAATAATAGTATAAGTATATAAAAAATATATTAGTATTTACATATTGTAGGCTAAAACGTCATAATGCAGTTTACTAATATTATTCAATCTAACACTTAAAATCCCTACTTTATATACTGTCGCTTGGTAAACGCTGACACGTCGCCCCGAGCGACCGCATGCAAACTTAAAAAATAACATGACAGCAAATGTGACGTGCTAACAAAGCTTTGTAGCACACCGTCAACTACAGATGAATCAGTTTGGAAACGTTTTTTAAAATTTGCAAAAAAATCACGTGACTAATATATGCCCCCTTATCTAGAGATACACTTCATTTTTCTTTACTAGATACTAATATACCATTATACATAATTTGAAATATAATTTATGTATAACATTTCGTGTACTCCTAGTTTGCTTTAAAGAAATTAACAACCCAATTTAAGGTAATGTGGAATTATGAAAATTACAAAAAATCACCGCGAACGCGTGCGTTGTGCGCGGTCGGTAGCGCGCCGCGCATGCGCCGCGGGCGCTCGTGCCGTTCGCGTTCCAATTTCGAATGCAAATTTTGTTTTCGGAAAACAGAAAGATGGTATTATAACCGTTCATATTCATATCGTTTTGGCGGTTTCTAAATGCATCTGATTTTTCTACCTACCGCCTGGTTTAAATATAACAGTGAATATAAAAATTGGTCGAAAGTGAAACCGCCAGTGTCGGAGTTTTGACCGTGATTGCGTGACGAGAACGATGCACTTAGACAGCACCCGAGGGATGTTATCCGTATTTCCCTTAGAAAGGTAAAATTATACTCGGAAGTTGCGGAATTAATATTATTTTTATGAATGCAAGCATATAAAATCTGTTTGAAAAACTCATCTTTGTTACCGTTGAACGGATTAAATTATACGGTTCATATATTTAAATTGTATGATTAAATTATATGTTTAATAATAGGTTTGCTTTTTTGGTATTGTTTGCCGCCTTCTCTGAAATCATAATAAAATGTAGAAATCAATTTAGACAAATCAAAGTAACGTTATGACACAACAGATTAATAACTAACCTTTTGACAACTGATTGGCACAGTAGCAGTAACACAGTTCAGCGCCAATGAGTCTCGGGTTCGAAACCTGATAGGAGTAAACTTTGTATGCACACATTTGTGCTCATCACAAATGTGTTTAATCTTTTATTTTAAAATTATAAACAGACACTTCAATTTTATTCATTTGTATAGATTTAAAAAAAATATTACAAGACAAACACTGTGGCGACCTACTTCGTTACTGCGCATCCGCAACAGATAGCGCAACTCTTGAGTGACGACATTAGAAGTCTGAATCACGCGCATGAAGTTTGATAGAGATCTAGCGTAGGTATATACAACGTCGCGACATCAACCGTCTGATCGAAGATATTCCCTCTTCCGACACTACCACTCCTGTCACACTTTGACCCATATCTATTGAAGTGATTATCGACGTCATCATGGGTCATCATTCATTCCGCTATAAACACTGACCAACACACATCGAAATTCTTAGATGACGTGGTTATCCGCATTCCATATCGTCCCCACTACATGGGCACGGACCTCTCCTGATCAGGCGAGGGATTAGGCCGTAGTCTACCGCGCTGGCCTAGTTCGGGTTGGTAGAC
>WUAW01005540.1:12599-27522 GCA_017165845.1 Thaumetopoea pityocampa | reverse complement strand
CACAAATACAAAAAAAAAATTACAAACATAATAAACAAGAAATAACAACATAGAGCGCTGTTATCGCGATATGCGAACATANCCATCATTCTTGCACAAACATTTGTGCTCATCACACAAAGTTTGCCCTATCGGGATTCGGGCCCCTATTTTCTGTGCCAAGGACAGAAAGTAAGATCGGTGCCACTGTGCCAATCACTCGTCAAAATGTATCCTTAACATATGCACACAAATACAAAAAAAAATTACAAACATAATAAACAAGAAATAACAACATAGAGCGCTGTTATCGCGATATGCGAACATAACACATATTATATATAATATATTACATGCTAAAAATTACAACTGACTCAATTCAGAATTTTAATAAAATGACACGTACCCTTATACACAAAATGATGGAGTCATAAAGTCATAACGGCACCTCGAAAACACGTGTTCGAAAGTGACATTTTTCGTCAGTCCATCAACTAGTGAGATTACTCCGCTCTGTATAACTAGTGTGATGAAATACATTTTCATCGTTTTCCAAAAAGTAATAATTTTTAGTTAGGTCAGTTTCATTCTCAATACGTAAAATTTGGTGCTATAATCAAATATGACATACAACTTTCAAAAATATTTCGATTCATTTCATCGGGTCGGGCATTATAAATGAATGTAAACTCATCTACTGACAAAATTTTACGTTTTTGTAAGCGATAGCAAAAAAAAAAGATCTATTACTATATCTCCATAAAAATATTAACAAAAAGCGTGCAACAGCTGCCATACAATAATGTCATTTTGAATTAAATTCAGGGAAAAAATGAACCCGTTTCATATTGTAATTGAAGTAGTTTAATGTCGACGTTACAGTAATTGACGCGCCATTTTGTTTTTTAAGACCAAGGAACGTACACCGTTTAAGGAAAAATGTGAAATTAGTTTGACATTCGAGGGTACTACCTTCTTTTACTGATTTTCAGACGACTGCCTATTAACTATTAATGGCCCAATTATTAGCCCAAAATCTACCCGCTGGTTTTTGCGTGAAGTCCGAACAAACAAACAAATAAACAATCATCAACGGATTTGGTTTCAGAAGCCGATCTTAATTAGTCGATCTGAGTAGTTTATTTTCAAATATCGTTGATTTTTGAAAATTTGACATTTAACAATTTTATAATAAAATAAAACATTATTCATGACACAAACATCTAGTGTCAAGTTTTATGGTGATTGGTGAAACGTAGTTGGAGACATACATTTTTATATGTATAGATGTCTCGATACTGAAAACTGAAAGTAACGCCATAATCTAACCGGAATGTAGAAAATATAGAATATAGATCACTGTTATTTGACGGTAGATTAAAAGAAAGGTGATGGTGCTTCTCTCTATCTCTCTTTCTCTTGACCCAGCAATATCTCGACTATATGTCACTGTCTACTGTTTTTTGCAGAGGATGCGGCTATGGGCCGGGTTACGACGACCGATTGCAACTGACGTCATCCTAGCCGAGGATCGAACCAGAGTTGCGTTCATCCACTACGCAACCACGATTCTCATTTAGTCCAGTATTTTTTTATTTCACCAAAAACTATTAACACCTGAATATATTTTTGACAGTCGCACACTGGCGGAATTTTTACTTTGCATTATTCCTGATGACATCCTTTTCCGGTTCTCCTTAACACATTAAGGACCGCAAAGAAATTTGTAAGACATACGCCTGGGACCGCACGTTTTTTTGGGCAAACTTGTACGTTCTAAAATCATCATAACTTTGTTATTTATAAAACAATTATTGTGAAACTTTCAGAAATTGTATAATAGGATGCAATCTAGGTATTATTGAAAAAAAAAATGTTTTTAACAATTACATTAACTGTTTTCGTGATCCATCCGTAACAGACTGAATGCGCAATACGAGAAAACTCGTGAACGGTCTTTAATGTGTTAAGCCGACCGCTGATTTCGAGTAACGTAAGTGTTCAACATTTTCATGCAGAACGTGAAGCCATTCTGCTGGTCTGTGGTAAAATGTGTTTGTTTCCAACAAATCGAAAATTGGGTCACATCAATTTAAAAATACTTATTAATAAATTTGAATTTCACACCAGGTTCACACACCAGGTTTCTGATAGAAAACTGTTGAAAATATTTTTCAACTAACACTTCTATTATAAATCAATCAATTACACTTATGATACGAGGGGCGTTCAATAAAAAGTGAGAATGAGTATGTTGCCGCTAACTTTTATTAAACGTTATTTTATTTTTCGATATAGTCGCCTTTTAGCGTAATACTCTTAGAATATCTTTTTTCTGAGCGTAAAATTCCTCTCTTAAAAACTTTTCACCCTGCGCATCTAAAAATGCATTTACTGCAGCGACTACTGCTTCATCATCTTCGAATTTTTGTCCTCTTAGATACTCCTTCAACCTTGGAAATAGAAATCACTAGGGGCAAGGTCGAGCGAATATGGAGAATGCTCAAGTATTTCGAAGCCGGCATCTCGGATTGCAGCCATCACAACGGCGGACCTGTGAGTCGGGGTGTTATACTGATGGAACAGTTTTTGCTAGTTTGCCTCGTCGTTTCTCGCGGATTTCATTACACATTTTTTTTATTTGTTCCGCATACAAAGAGCCGTAACAGTAACTGCATGGTCGAGATATTCAATCATGATCACCCCTTTACTATCCCAGAAAAGAGTTCAATATCTTACCGGCGGAAGGACTCGCCTTAAATTTCTTAGGGGTTGGAGGATGATAGTCTTTTCCAAGTTATAGACTAGGTTGGAGATCTTTCCAAGTTGTAGACTGTAATTTTGTTTCTGGATCGTAATGGTGTGGCCACGTTTCGTCTATGAATTGAATCAAAAAAGGTCAGGATCTTGTTGCAACAGTTCCAAAGAAGCACCAGAAATATTCAGCCTGGTTTTTGTGCAACGGTAAGCATTGTAAGGACCCAGCGTGCGTGGATACTTCTTTCATCCCCAAGCGTTCGTGTAAAATTCTATGCACACCACTAGTCGAAATCTTCGTTTCCTCAGCAATAAAACGTATCGTGACACGGTGATCTGCTAAAACAATTTTTTCGACTTTTTTAACCATTTCGTCGGTTACTATCATCGTAGCGCGATCTGAGCGAGGGTCGTCTTTGGTGGACGCTCTTTCACGTTTAAACTCTACACACCAACGTACAACTGTGGAATACGAGGGAGCATTATCTACTAAAGTAGACCGTGAATCTTGATTAACTTGTTCTGTAGTAAAATTTTTCAAGCATAGATACTTAATAACCGCTCGCAATTCAATTGTGTCCATTTTCAACAACACGCAACGACAGATTGCAAACTAATGTCTTCCATTTTCAAAAAACAAAGGATATTCATATAATTTCTTTTTTTTAAATCCAATTAATAATGCAGCTTTATCAGCCAGTATTTACTTTTTTGTATCCAAAGAGTTTATACCTCATTCTCACTAATTATTGAACGCCCCTAGTATAAAAAAAGGACACTCAACATCATCAGGTCGTAGTAGTCCACTGCTGGACATGGTCCTCCTCAATAAAAATGAGGGATTTGCAATAGGTTTCCGAGCTAGGTAAATTTCCATGATAGGTAGATTACAGTAGATGTCGATTAAATCGCAGGGTAACGGTACTGCCTAGCTAGAAATATTTAATAAAGACCCTTCAACAAATAATGTTATGAACGCTAGATTATCGTTGACGGTAATAGTAACGACGCTTATCGAGGGTTTCCTCCCCAACATTTTGCGTTTCATTCACCCTTTTCGAGTTAGATAATATTTGTATCTCTTTCTACTCAAAACTGCAACCTACCTTGAATCCAATATATAAAACCAATTCTCTTCAAACTGTGTACAGTAATTATTTATTAAAAAATATAATTAATTGCCCGTTACTTTATTATTTGCTGTGTGGTGACGGCAATAGCGTAACTATTTCTGCGAGTAAATGCGCTGTGAACTAGCTGTGTCGCTTTCGGATGATGAACAGCACCGATATCCTGTACCTTCTGCGATCTTCTGTATACCTTCTGCGATCTGCGCCATTTGTTAGCATCCGTATGCGCCGATAAAAATGCCGTTGTTACTTATTTTTGTGGTACTTTTATACGATAACCAGTACCGTATAGTAGTACCACAAAAATAAGTTTCATTTAATTACTTAATAAATATGACTTCTTATTGAGCCAGTATATTGCATTTTATCATAGATAACATTTGAATATGGCACTAATTCGCTAATAATTGAGTTAAGAATAAGGTGGTTTACCACAATTTCGAAATATATTCTCGGTAAGGCGACATTATAATAATAAACTTAGCCCCCTGAAAAGAGCGTGAGGTTACATAAATTGAACTCATAGTCCACAAACAATAACCTCACTCCACAAACGTTCGCTGTGATATAATAGAGGGTGCAGAGCCCTCGGTACGCGCTCGATGGCAAATTACGCCAAATGCCGTGATTCATAATAATCTACCGTTTTATTATTTGACGATGCCGACCGAATCTATGTATACAAAAATGGACGTCGGTACGAGTATATATGAGATTGATAAACTCTGACATCCTTTGACCGATCACCATGAAACTTGGCACATCTAAGTATTTTTTCACGGAGATCTTTATATTTAGTATATAGCAAATATTTAGTATTCCTGAGTAATAAAAAAACTAGAAATTTAAAGCAAGCGATAGGAGCTGCGGGCAAGACAACAGTTTGTATTAAATGTAATGATTAGATGAGTATTACATAATATTGATTAATATTCTAATTCTCTTTTATTAAACCAAGTCTAATTTTGATACCATCTATTCAACCAGCATTACGGTAAATAATCTCATGTTAATACACAACAACGTCGTGTTAAGCAAAGTAAATGAATACTCAAACCTATTTCAAATTTCTAAAAATTCAAATAGCTTTAAATTTTTGGAAATATTTATATACATACATTGGTCTCAAGGATTAGTTGGAACTTGGGTTGGTAGACTTTTTAGTCTAAGTAATGAATAAATTTAATTTAATAATGAATGAATTTGATGAATAAATTTTTATTCTACTATATCAATGTTTCTTTTAATTTTTGTAACAAGATTGTAACATAATCTAACTACCGCTTTATTTATTGATGGCTGAAATTGTAGTTGTAATAATTTTTTTTTAGGTTACAATACTAAATGGCATTATAACTTAAAAATACTCTTTAATGGCAAACATTATTTTTCATTTGTGTTCGTAGAATAAAGAATAACACTTTGGAAGCTCTTGGTTTAGTGAGATTCAAAGCGCGATTCATCAGAAGATGTGATGGCCTTCGTTGATTCTCAGTAACATTTTTAAATAAAAAAAACATATATGCATTTTAATTTAATGAATGAAATGAAATTAACATAAATTAGTCTAAAAAAACGTAGCGAAGGTAGTTTAACTTTTTTTAATTGAGGCAAGAACGCAAAAGCAACCTTATTTGAAGGAAATTTCATCCTCCCTATTATAGATCCCTATGTTCGGATTTCCAAGGGTTGATGATGCTGATACAAAAAAAATAAGATATTCCTTAGCGTTCTCAGAAACAAAAAGAAATATTATTGTTTTGTTAACAATTTATATTTACATGACAGGTCTAATACTCAAAATAGATCTGTGTACCCCTTTAGACATACAAATACAAACATTGGTTTAAAACCAAAAGTAATTTCTTTTTTAAATCCTTTTTTTAAAACATGCCAGCCTTATTGTTCCCACAAATCATAGTTAATCCTATCGATTTATACCTTTCCATACAAACTTGTATACTTGGATGGTATCATTACTACACGTTTAGATAATACACTTTGAATGCATAGTAATTTTACATTAATTTTAAAACCAGAACACCTTACTACATACATCGCATCTCTACCGAGCGCGTTCCAGTACAAATATATACACAAATATAGTATGAACGCAGAGATGTCTCCAACAAAATAAAACATCGGGCCGGTGTCATGTGGTATTGATTCCGACCCTTCGACTGCCATCTCGCTCGTGCACCGGTCACGCGTTTAAGTGCGAATGGGACAGGTGTACATACTTTCATCTTGGCGAGTCGTCGTTTGAGATGCCTGTAATGTTTACTCGTGTGCAGATTAATACCGGGTAACGCCCTGCCCGGAGTTGGTTATTCTGTGTACGTTATTTCGCAAAGGTACGCTTTTGATTCCAAAGAACTTGGAGAGAACAAGTTCAAAGGAGTAGGCACTAATTTCGATTTTCTCTAAGACAGTTGAATAATTGTCTTAACATATATATTTATACTAAAATAATAATATTCTGGACACTTTCATATACGATACATTGATCTAGTACCCACTAGACGACGATATACATACTTATATAGATAAAAACAAAGTTGATAGTCCATGACACGGATATAAATATTTGTGTTCATCACATAAAGTTTGTACTGGATTGGACTACCGGGATTCGAACCCGGGACTCATCGGTACAGAGAACAGGGTAGCTGGCACTGTGCCGATCAGTCGCCATATAAAATCGTAACAGAGGTGCATATTGCGACATCACTTAAAAGCTACTGAACGTATTCTGATGGAGTTTACAATTGCCTTCAGCCATTAAAAGTTCATACATGAATAATCATCATTATTATCCTGATCGATATTACATCACTGATGCGGGCGAAGCTGCGGATATTGGCTAGTACAACACACATACACAAGTTACTACTATGTTCTAACTGACACGCAAAAATATCACTTTCACAGGTATTACCTATTAATGCCGTAAATTACATTAAACTTTAAAATTACTTTATAATCACACTCCAGTATGCATTAGAACAAGATAGATACATGTATGATATTCATATTATTATCAGACAAGTACCTACTTATTGAATAATATATACCTACATCGTTCAGCCGATGAATCACGGCTGCACGAACATATGCTCTTCGAAGTTTCGCACCATTCGCACGAACTTCAGCCTGGCCAAGACTCATCGGCCGATATGGATGGTTGAAGGCCACTCTTAACGTAGCTCTCCGAACTTTTGGACAAACTTCTTTTTCTTTTTTTCTTTTAAGAATAATTCAAAGGAACCGTATGCATATAATAGGAATCTACCGCCTTATTTTTATCTACCGACAAATATCAGTTTTTTGAGCACTGCTATGTTTTTTTCGGACAGATAGTAAGGGTAATAGGTTAGTTAGGTGGTTAATATATGTACATACATATTGATACTGTAATCATAGGTCATCCATTTCTTAACATAAATATAACCAATGACATAATTATTTGTGCTAATCTAACGCAATGAGGTAATGGCATTCAAAAACATGTACCGCATTGTACATTTTTTCCTTTTTTTTTTAAATATATTAGATTTCTAAATGAGCACCATAGACTGTTTCCTTACAATGTCCATCTAAATTTGTCCATATAAAAGTTATCTGACAGAGACCGCAATCTATACTATTATAAAATTGTTAAATGTCAAATTTGCAAAAATCAAATATATTTAAAAATAAACTACTCAGATCAACTAATTAAGGGCTTCTGAAATTAAATCAGTCAATGTTTGTTTGTTTGTTCGGCCTTCACACAAAAACCAATGGGTAGATTTAGGTTAAACTGTTAGTCTCAAAGGTACTATTCCGACTTAAATACTGCGGCATGTTTCATCAAAATCGGTCTAGTGGAATTGAAGATACGGCTTGATCCCTGTTTTCGTAGCCGCTGTTAAGGTATGGAGGTCAAGTAAAAGTGGTTCTTGGCTTTTTATATAAATCTATGATTGTCGGGATTTCTCATGTAGCAGAAAACCGACATTCTCGCGGGCGGAGCCGCGTGCAAAAATTAGTATACTATAAGATCACACGTCCAATGTACATTTTTGGAATTAGCTCTATGTTATGTTGTTTGCTGAATAACAGCGGCATAATAGCTTCACCCCATCATCTCGCCGTGGATGCTGTGAGAGCCAAGTGAGAGATGTGAGCACGAGAGTAATGGGCAACAGCGCTGTCCTGTTATTCTCAATCCAAATTTACTGCGATCTCCAAAACATACATACATATACTCACGCCTTTTTCCCTGGCTCTCCGGCGGGGAATCGAACCCCGGTCTCGAAAACATTACGGCAAATCCCTTTCTTTTAAGGAGGAGGTCCAATCCCTAGGCACAGTTTTCCCCGGACCGAGGATGTTGATGATGATGCTATGTTCATATTTCAAGTCAATGTTTTCTCATAGCAATAGACATTTTATTAATCATTCAATACATTATGGTATTCTAGAGGTATAAAATGTTATTATTTTGATGGTTAGAAACACATCAGAAGGGTCACATATCGACCCTAATTTAAGCTGTACATAGTCGACGGTAGTTTAGGGGCCGGGGTACATTCGATAAAGGGTAGAATTAATCCCGTTTGTTTTAAGGGTGTGGACAGACGTCGACTGGACTGGGAAAACTACTAATCCGGATTACTAATCCAGACTTATAGTATTGCACTATCTAGTTGTGAGGTATGTTTACAGTTTCAAATCACTAGCACATCGGGAAGTTAGATTAAAAAAAAAACATAAAATGTTTACCGAACAGACAGATAAAATGTATAATAAAAACGTTGTAAAAGTAGGTGTATTGTTTTGCATCTGTAGTTCTACTATGACTACACCAGAGGTCCCAAATTTTGTCTCATAGATCACTTGCCATGTTTTTCGTAGAACCCCTGCTTCAGCTAAGCAGGGGTTCTTCATCGTCAGCTTTGCAAATTTATCAATTTCAAATATGTTTTTGACAGCTGGTATAGCGCTACTGACTTTGAAATAATTAGTTTTCTAACCGTACTGAAGTCATCATGCACCCCTAGGGGACAATAGACCAGTTTACACCGAAGAACGTTAGCATAAAAATAGTAATTTCTTGTCTGGGCTAATCTCCGAAACGGCTGATCCGATTGCGATGGCATTTCATTGACAAATAGAAGTTATCATAGAATACAACTACTACTTTTTAATCCGGAATTATTTTGGGCTCTTAGGTAAAAATTGGAAAACTGTAGAAATTAGGAGAAAAATTACCACAGCGGAACTGCGGTTAACACGTTGTTAAATTACTCGTAAATTTATCAATATGCAATTATATATAAGTCAGCAAAAATCTAATATAACCTACAAATATTTACACCAGATGAGCGAGGCTGCGGCAAAGAGCTAGTTAAAATTAAATTTACCAGTATGCAACTCCACACAGGTCAACTGTATTTTATCATTCGCGGCACAAAGGCACGTTGATTGATTGACGCACACACGCAAATCACACCCCTAACTGAGGGTCGCGCCATGGGAACGTGAGTACTTACAACGTGAACACAGTGCGTGACGCTCAGTTACATAAAACATCCGTACTGCCGCTACATGACAAAAGGACATATCTGACATAATTGCCACTATGAAAAATTAAACAAGACGTTTATAATCTATATCTATAATATATACTCGATATACATCCAACGCATTTTAGTGGCTGAAAAGTCGTATACAAACATTCTAAGCCTTCCATAGTCCTGAATACCCTATGAACATGTCAACTCAATAGTCTTTCATATAATAATAATCCATTTCCTATAATAGTTCTACACTTACCAGCGACTCGAACTTACTGTGACTCCACCTTAGAAGATACATGTTCATCGCGAATTTTCCATAGACCGTTTTAAAAGTTACAATTCTTTAGTAAATTATTTTAAAATGTATCATGTTCAGACAGCGTAAGCTATGTAAATATCCGAAAACGATTTTTTAACGATTTATAAAAAACAAATGTCTTTTCTCTGCTATTTATAAATGGATTTAGTATTGAATAATAAAATTAATTTATACATATGAATATGTATATAAACTTTCTAGAGGAATTTCTCTAAATGACAATGAAAATCGTATCAAAATTCGTTGAGTAGTTTAAAAGAACTGAGCGGACAAACAGACAGAGAGCCGTAGTTAGCAATTTTGTTTTATATTAATTAAAAAGATATAACAATCTTATCTATTTTCATTGTCATAGGAAACTAATAAACGTCATCATTAATAGTGTTGGGCAAATAATATACTATTTGTTGGGTTTCAATTCTGTATCGATTCTAATGTAGATGCATTGCTAGTCTTGAGGACTGCATTGTTGTGGCTCCAGTGGCTGTTCAGAACGTTCAATCTATTGTTTTTTCTTTTTGTGTGTCACAATATTTTTTCGTCANCGCAAATAATATACTATTTGTTGGGTTTCAATTCTGTATCGATTCTAATGTAGATGCATTGCTAGTCTTGAGGACTGCATTGTTGAGGCTCCAGTGGCTGTTCAGAACGTTCAATCTATTGTTTTTTCTTTTTGTGTGTCACAATATTTTTTCGTCATATTTCCTTCAATAGGTCGTACAATTACTAACCACCGTCTACCGACAACAACTAGTTAGGTAACGAATAGAAAGTGACCGAGTACACGCCTCCATTTCCCATACCTGCACCACGATATTGTTGCTTCTTTGCATGCAGGGCTGCCACATGTAAAATATATTTTGTATCATTTTTAGTGGATAATATCGTTTGCAGAATAATGGTACATTTTGTATACCACGGATAGCAGCCATGTTCATTTAAAATTAAATTATTCGTTTGTCAGAACCATGGTAAGAAAATAGATGTTATTTATTTTATTAACTCTTCTCCATACATAACTGCTCCAATGATTTAGATAAAATCTGCATAATATTTGCCAGTGAAACTTTAGGACTATTACTGGTAATTGTGTTGCCCTACGCGCTGTGGGCAAGAAATGGCATATAGACACCTCGCCAATAGCACTGTCGACGCTGTCGTAGAACAATATTACATCTATCTACAAAACGGCTCCTTTAGAGAAGAGCCGTTTAAAGTTTTGGATTCGCATTTCTCTGCTAATTTTGTATGCTAATTGTAAGATATTAAGAAAAAAATATGCAGAGATATGCGGGTCCACAACTTTAAACTGCTCTTCTGTAAAGTATCAATTTTTTAGATGTGATTTCTATGACATTGTCGATATGACAATCGGTCGATACCATCAGCAATTTACGAAACTTGAAATAAATTGAAAAATTTTTACCTTTTATTCCAGTTTTTAAATGGAGTTTACAAATTAATATGCTTATTGTGCCCCAAATGGCTGTGTCGCCTAAAATAACAATGGGGGTACACCCGCATGTCCAGGTGTAAAGAACTACAGTCCCATCAGAAAAAAAAAATCTGCATACAAAATTACACCTCAATTAAGAACCTTATTACACAATCTATTGAGTTCTAAATATTCCAATAGAAACATTACCAGTCAGTGTCCTTTGATGCAGCGTAATAGTTTCTCTTTCACATATGTGAAGTGAAAGAGAGATAGATGAGGGTATGACAAAAAAACGACCGCTTGCGCATTGAATGAGGGACTGCAAATGGTGTTTGCATTTATTTTGCCGGTGATGCAAAGGGAGTGTATTAATAATTTTATTGGTCACTAGGTTTCGCGCGCGGCTTTGCTCACATGAATATCGGGTTTCGTGCTAAATGGAAAATCCCGCAATAATGATTGATTTAAAAAAAATCAAAGACAATTTAACTTGAGCTCTCGTGCCATAATGACGGCTACTAAAATTGAGATCAGACTGTATCTTCAATTCTACTTGATCAATTTTGATAAAACATGCCGCAGTATTTAAGTTGGAATAGTACTTTTATCCCTGCAATAGTGTGATCAAATTCTATCCGCTGATTAATGCGTGAAGCTCGAACAAACAGACGCGAAGAAATCAAAGTAGTTTCTGTTTTAAGCCTTTAATTAATCGATCTGAATTAGATTTTTTGACATATCTTTAATGTACAGATAATGACGTTTTACAACTTTATAATAATGCCCGCCCGCGTGAATGTCGGTTTACCGCAACATGGGAAATCCCGACACAATCATAGATTCATATAAAGTCTATGAACCACTTTTACATGACCTCTCGTACCTTAGCGGAGGCTACTAAAACAGGGATCAAGCTGTATCTTCAATTCTACTGAACCGATTTTGATGACGTGTACCCTATTATTTAAGTCGGAATAGTACCTTTAAGGCTGTAACAGTTTAACCAAAATCTACCCGCTGGTTTTGCGTGAAGTCCGAACAAACAAACATCGACGAATTTGGTTAGTCGATCTGCATAGTTTGTTTTTAAATATTTTGATTATTGAAAATTTGATATTTAACAATTTTATAATAGTATAAAATATAGATTTATAAAGAATAGTCGTGAAACAGAGATCTGATAAAGCGGCACTCATATTTAAGTCGTTTTATAAAAATGTTGTTTATTGAACAAAATATGCCATCACACAATATGACAGATAAAACATAATAGTTTTAAAAATTATAAATGACAAACAATAAAACATGCAAAGCAAATGCATGAAAGTTATCCAGAATCTACAATTGAAGTAATTTTATGAACTGATTGATCCATATATGTATGTATCTTCATTACCGTCACAGATTTTTTAAACCTGCGGGTATATCGTCCCACCGTTAGACAAGTGTGACCCAGTCCACACCTCAAACACTCTCGACAAAATATATGAAAAAAATTAGCGTCACTTACTATAGTAAGTTACTATAGTAGCTGCTCCAAAAATAATTATTATTACAATTTTACTAATGGAAGAATTTTAAATAGGAAATTAATAGACTATGAAATAAGTACAATAAGAAATACTGTGATTTAACAGTAATGCAATATTTAATTATATAGGAGAGACACGAAAATTTTTTTTCCAAAATTAATATTCTCTTAGATAATCAAAGAAGTTTTAACAAGCTAGATGGCGCTAATTCAATATATTGGTGCCGATTCTGTTGTAACAGAACTTAACTAAATTTGGTCCCTCCCCATCTTTTTCTAATGTCAAACGCCAAAACGAGATAGCAAACATTTATAGCGAGTACCGTCCAACGTTTCTGTCAAACGGTTAAAAATAAATGTTGGGTTTTTGCGTATCTTTAGTCCGTGTATTCCGAAATCGCGTCTAAATCTTTTAATTTTGACGTTACTAAACGAAAACTGACAGCACCAAAATTGTAGCTATATTATACCATTATACCAGTTGAATATCACGCTATAATTTGCACCCGCTGAACTAAGAAGTTATAAAAATAATGGCGTCACTCCATCTCTCTCCTCGTGGGTGCTGTGATAACCAGCTGAAGGATGTACCGGGATAATTGGCAGTAACGTTATCCGTTACTCAATCTACTGAAACCTCCAGGACGCCTGTCAAGTGTGATTATTACCGCAGATCCATCATTTTTAAGGCAAAAGACCCTGTCCAGCAGTGAACTAACAAGGGCTGATGATAAACGTTATCTAAGAAGTGTAAACTGCTTATTAAAATTCACTTTAAAACACCCTAGACCCTGCGTGGCTGCTAAGCGTAACATTTTTATCTATTTAACGTACAAAACGCCCGCAAATCGATTCGGCCTTGCTTCGTACTCGAAGACTAACAGTAATTACGATTTCCTAGCCGCCATTTGTGTATAATTTAAATAAAATTATGAACAATAAGACATTCTGAAACGTTACTAACGATATAATTAAATCTTTATCATAAGTGTATAAGTAGACTGCTTTTATTACATAAGAATATTAATATTATTATTAATATAAGAATATTAATATTATTATTATATTCTGGACACTTCAACACATAGTGATTTAGTCCCAAACTAGGATTCCCTGTCTTGTACTTAACTATATAAGTATGTATATCATATTCTGCCACTAGAATATGATATACATACTTATATAGTTAAGTACTAATACATATAAAGATAAATACGTCCATGGCTCAGATACAAACATTTGTGCTCATCACATAAAGTTTGCCCCTACCATTCATCTCATTTAAAACTCTAATTACCATTTTTACTTGAGCTCTCGTACCATAATGGCGGCTACTGAAACGGAGATCAGGCTGTATCTTCAGTTCCACTTGACCAAGTTTAATGAAACATACTCCAGTATTTAAGTTGGAATAGTAGTTTTAAGACTGACACTGTGTGGCCAAAATCTATCTGCTGATTTTGAGATGAAGCTTCAACAAACGAACAAACAAACACGAAGAAAACAAAACATGGTTTCGGTTTCAGAAGCGCTTAATTAGTCGCTTTGACTTAGATTTTTGAAAATATCTGTATGTACAGACAATGATGCTTTAAAATTTTATAATAGTATAGATCAAAGTTGAAAAATCTGGAAGATACAGCTTGATCCCTGTTTTAGTAGCCGCCGCTAAGGAACAAGAGCTCAAGTAAGTGGTTTTAGGTTTATATAAATCTATGATTGTTTTGGGATATCCCATGTAGGGGAAAACCGACCTTCACGGGGCTCCGCCGCGGGCAAAAGCTAATTATTAATAAGCATATGATTTGCTAATCAGCACATCTTCTGATGAATGCTGTCCACAGCAGCATCCCTTAGCTGGTCTCCAGACCAGCTAAGGGTTATACCAGAATAACAGGCAACAGCGTTATCCTGTTATTTAGCCAAAATCTACTGCGATCTCCAAGACGCCTGCCGAGCGGGGAGATTATATCAAATTCCTCCTTTTTAAAGAGGAGGCATATCTGCAACAGTGGACTTTCACGAATTGATGATGGTGACGAAACATATGACTTTGAAAGATCAAAAGTGTGTGCCTCGGATTCGAGCTCGTGATCTAAGCCTTGGCGTGCATTGAGTTATATCACTAGGCTATACCGCTCATCCAATAGAATAATGACGTAATTGCAAAAACGTTAAAATTTTATTTTGTGTTTAATTTGG
>WUAW01005534.1:5170-15232 GCA_017165845.1 Thaumetopoea pityocampa | reverse complement strand
CAACTTTAAGTGACGCTTCACTCGGGTTGGCGCCAAAACTCAAGTATCTTATAATAATGGAGTTGCCCGATGTTTTTTTTAATTTGCCGCGCTTTTTCAGTCTCTACTCTTACTAGCCAGACTCTATTATTATAGCAAGGCCATTTTAACAGACCACATTTTACACTTTATCAAAATAGCCTTGGCAGAAAATATTAATTATACTTTTTTTATTTAATAATGTTTGAAAATATTTGTACGCCACTGCATGTTGGCATAACATAGCGAACTTTAAAACAAAATCCATCTTGTTCTTACTACTTATGTTAAGCAAATAATAAATAAATAAAAGTTAGAACTGAACAATTTGACAACATTTTTCGGCTTCAAAATACGAGTATATATGTATTTTATAATGAAAAAGAACACAATTTTAGAATTTACTTTGATTAGTAAACCTTTATAAACATATAGACTGACTGATATCAAATGTGGCATATTAAAATGACCCTATTATGTGGTCGTAGGACTTTCCGTCGAAGGACCCTCTGTCCTTGCAACACCAAAGTTCTCTATCTCCACCGCTCACCACCCCCTAAATTTATGACACTTTCGTAACGGATATTGGCAGAATTGTACCAAATTAGTCAAATGCCATAAACCAAGAAAGAAGAAGAACCTTATACTTATTTAAAAACTTTATGCACAATGTGTAAAGGCGGACTTCATGCCTGAGTGAATCTTTATTATTATAAAAAAGAAAGAGGTTCATTTTTAATACATTCACAATAATCGTTTAGAACACTCAACCATTTATAAAATAATATTTTATTGCTTCATTGTGCGGCTACTTCGTAGAGTACAGAACACACAAAACAAACACAAAAACACAATTAACTAATCACATAAAACAAACAACAATTCTATTTAAAAACCGACCATCACATCTGTTGGACCATTCCATCTGACAGATAGTATATTTGTTTTCCTTTAACTCACATTTGTTCTGGCAAAGGGCGACGAGTGTTTGCACAAACACTACACCAATGTGTCGATCAGTAAGGCAATGGATGCCTAGTCGTTTGGCCGTCTCATTAATTTTATGCAAATGGACTGTTTATGTTTTTCTAAAAAGCATACGTATATTTCAAGGCATTGATAACCTAATGGGCTGACCATTCACTGCCAAGTTTTACATTGATTTAATAAATATGAGGCCCAGGTCGATCATAATATCAACATACGGTGGGTCAAATCCGCCGTTAAAAATCGTTAGCGGCTGGAAACCAATTACTTAAATATCATAATATATTTTACAGATCACGTTTCTTCGCACGTATTGTAAAATACAAGGTGATGATCTATTCTAATATAGAAAGAAAGAAAGCAAGCGCATTTATTCACGACAAACACAACAAACAGACTTAACAAAATAAGAAAACAAATAAAATGTACAACATGCATAAGAATTTATACAAAGAGAATTGGTTCACAATTGGTTTACAATCTCAATATCTTAGTTATTACGTGCCTGTCCGAAAAGACACCTTTAATGGTGGCTATATTTAATATTTTTGCTTATTCCTACAAATTGAAATTGAGCAACGGAGTAATTCGCAGCTTACAAACCAAGGGGTTGAACTTAACAGGCCATAAAAATTCAGTCGAAGTTCAATG
Source organism: Thaumetopoea pityocampa (assembly GCA_017165845.1). NCBI lineage: Eukaryota > Metazoa > Arthropoda > Insecta > Lepidoptera > Notodontidae > Thaumetopoea > Thaumetopoea pityocampa. Next base: position 13,576 of record WUAW01005534.1, on the reverse strand, counting down.
TTGGAAAATTAAACAACGCCCTAATTGTAAAACGGTTCGCGAGCGATAATAACAATTCGCTGACATCGACAACGGAGCGACTTTTTGGTCGGATAATAACATTTGTTTAAATAACAACCTTGTAAAACATTATCATTTAATGTTTTACAAGGTTGTTATTTAATGTGCGTTGGTACAAATTTTTCATTTTTGTTTTTTGTTTAATTATTTGGAACTTGTTTTTTTTAGTACATTGATGGTGTAGTGGTTATAGACACGCTCGAAAGGTTGCGGGTTTGATGCTGGTTTCGTACCGCTGAGTTATTTTTAATTCATGTACGGTCTACATTATAGACACCAACTTACTTAACGGAGAAGAAAAACTTCGTAAGGAAACCCGTATGGGTGTGAGAAGTCTACCAATCCGCAGTAGGCCAGCGAAGTAAACTACGACCTAATCCCCCTCTTGGTCAGAAATGTCCGTGACTCTGTAGTGGGGACGAATATGGACTGGGGATGATGATGATTTTTTTAAATTTATATACAGACCAAGTTGAATATTTAGAACGGAAGAAAAAACGATAACCGTAATTCCATTGTCTATAGTAACCCCAATCCATGCGATATCCAAGAAGACTGTCAAGCGTGGAAATTTATTAAATCCCTCCATTTTAAGGAAGAGAATTTTTATGTCCAGCAGTGGACTTCCGTGGCCTAATGATGGTGGTAACATTGCCTTCCCTTTAAACTTTAAAAAATATCTATGGTAAACCGGTACTTTATAATAATAATATAAATAAATAAAACCGCATCAAAATTCACTACGTAATTTTTCTAAACTACGCAATGAATTTTGATGCAGTTTTCACTATTATTTAGATAATTCTATTTATTTATAATATAATAATAATAATTGATAATTTTATTTATTTACAACTTCTTCTGAACTTCGCGGACAAACAGAGACCCCAGACAGCGAATTTGTTTGTACTATTTTCAGATTTTATTAATATTTTCTTGATATTTTTTACGATATATTATATATGCAACTGTTTAGTCGAGAGGTGAGTAATTTAATACTGAACTAAAATACTCGGCCGGCACTGCTCAGAAATTAAAGAATTAATCAATGTGTGCAATACATAATTGAAAACTATAATATTTTGTAAGATATTTTGTAATGAGAAAAGTATGTTTCAATGATTTGGTCTTTTAGAAAGAATGAGTGAGATTCGATTGACGAAACGAATATACCGGGCAAATGTGAGTGGAAGTGTCGGAAGAGGGCGCCCGGGAAAAACTTACTTTAACCATATCAACAACATGTTTTAAAAAAGTTAAGTTCGTAGCACCCTTAATCGACAAAAGTGTATGAAAACTTAGAATAATATGAAAAGATGTATGGATGTGGATGGGGCGAGAGAGAGGTGTGTTAAGTCAGGTTCGTAGTATCTGGCAAACTGTGATCTCTGCCTACCCTTATGGAATACACTGGAGTGATCTGTAATAATTTGTGATATCACAGTTTTGTGTATTAAAGTAGTGAAGAAATAAACGCAATATACTGAATCCGAACTGGACCTGAGATTTTTTTTAGGTAACATCATCAACATAATGAGCAGTGCTCTACTTGATAATGGGAAAGTTAAACTTGTGTGTCTTTTTTACCAATTTTAATGTTTTTGAAAGGATTTCAAGAGACCAACAGCAATGAATGACCAACAGTGATGTTTAATAAAGGCATTGATGATTATATTAATAATAATATTAGTTTATTCCGGATTAAAATAATCTATAGGCGTTGGTATTAATCGTAACTTAAATAATTAGTACGTACATCAAATCACAAAAATTAAAAAAGAAATTGCGTAGGAAGCGACTTGCTTATACGTTCATAATTACTTTAGTACTATACTCATTAATTACTTTAGTACTATACCCATTAATTACTTTAGTACTATACCCATTAATTACTTTAGTACTATACCCATTAATTACTTTAGTACTATACCCATTAATCTGCAGTCTGTCTGTTAAGACTGGAGTAGTTTTCCTGCATTAGTATTTCCGTTCGATTATAATGTACGTGTCTTTAAGACAAGAGTGGAAGGGTTTTATATTAATCTAGTACGTTTTACCACCCTAGGTTACATCGCCACTTACCATCGACGGCGTGTGACTCTGCCAACCTGCATTAGGCCAGCGTGGTGGGCTATAGGCTAACCCCTCCCATTGTGGAAGGAGCCACCAAGCGCACCGAGTTTCATGAGGACCTTCTCAGATGTGGTCTAATATCGATCCAGAAGTTATTAGGAACAAATTAATGTTCGTAAATGCTCCTCTTTCATAGTTGCTATATAACAATTACGTTTTAAATTAACATTTTGTTGACTGGCGATTTTACACGGAAACTATGTCATGTCACCAGATTTTTTTTCACAACTAAACATGATGCTCAAAGCTTTTATAATCTGTACTATTATAAAATTGTTAGTCGCGGGCAATCGGTGGATGCGGGCGGCCCACAGCCGCTCGATGTGGCGATCATTGGAGGAGACTATTATAAAAATGATGATGACTATTTTAAAATTGTTAAATGTCAAATTTTAAAAAATCAAAGATATTTAAAAACGGACTAGATCGACTAATTAAGAACTTCTGAAACCAAGTCCGTCGATGTTTGTTTGTTTAGGCTTCACGCAAAAATCAGCGGGTAGGTTTTGGTTAAACTCTTACAGTCTTAAAGGTACTATTTCGACTCAAATACTGCGGCATGTTTCATAAAAACCGGCCCAATAGAATTGAAGATACAGCTTGATCCCTATTTTAGTAGCCGCCGTTAAAGTACGAGAGGTCAAGTAAAAGTGGTTAAAAGCTTTTTAACTTTTTATATAAATCTACGATTGTTTCAAGATTTCCAGTGTAGCGGAAAACCGACATTCACGCGGGCGGAGCCGCGGGCAAAAACTAGTCAGGAATAAAACTCTGTTTTTAAAATCGCTAGGCACTCACACACACACGTACAACGTGTTTTAATATAAACACCACAAATTTTATTCTCCATTTACAATAAAGTTTGTTACACAAAAATATACTCTATTTCGAAATTCGTAAGGCAAAATGCTATTTTGATGGGAGTTACACTAACTAGAGGATATTAAAAGTTGGCGCCACCCTTCTGAGTAAAACCTTTTTTTTTCTTTCTGTCCTTAATGTAAAAAGAAAACGCGAAAAGTTTTGGGACGCGGCGAGTTTAAATTTTGCCACCCCTAATGCGATTATTACGAGTGGGGAAAAATTTGATGGTTCTCAAAGTTTTCGAATGTTCACAAGTTTTTATTGGGCCGCGACGAAACTTTCTTTATGTTCATTATTTCTGAAGTGAGATATGTAATTTAGTGGAATGAGCAAATTTGAATAATTCTGGAAAACGTGTTTTTGACTTCTTATTTTAAATGAATATATAGAAACAAACATTAAACAAAACATACATACATACACTCACACCGATATCCCATAAGGGTAGGCAGAGACCACAGTTTGCCACATACTACGATCCTGACACACCTCTCTCGCCTCATCCACATTCATACATCATTTCATACACTTTCGTCGATTAAGGGTGCTACGAACAAGGCCTCTTTGAATCAAGTTGTTGATATGGTCGATGTAAGTTTTCCTGGGCGCCCTCTTCCGACACTTCCACTCATATTCGCCCGGTATATTCGTTTCGTCAATCGAGTCTCACTCATTCTTTCTAAATGATCAAACCATTGGAGCATTCCTTTATCGATCCTTGTCAACACACCATACTTCAACTTACATCGATCCCTTATCACGCTGTTCCTCAATCAATCACTCAGGGTGACTCCACAGATACCCCGCAGGGAACGCATTTTCACCGCATTATACATTGTTTTACGAAATCAAATAATTCCGTAAATGTAATTATAATTATCATAATTATATAATGGCATATTTTATCAATTATATAGCCTTTTATAAAAACCGGCACCAGGCCAGCGTTGTAGACTACAGCCTAATCCCCCCTCCTGATCAGGGGAGGTTCGTGCCCCTGTAGTGGCGAAGAATACGGACTGGGGATGAATGAATAACCTTTTTTTACAAGTGCGAAAATGTCCTGACCGCACCGCGTTGCACTGATTTTAAGGGCATAGCACTGAAAGCTGATATGGCCCACGCCTAGTATAACCTCTCAACGTCCACCCACATGCCCCACATGCCTCACCTTCATGACCACAGTTAAGGCGGGCTGGCCGTATTAAGGACCTCTCTGACTAGTATCCCAGCGGCGCACTTCGTGCGGTATAAAACAGCTTGGAACCCATTCATCGTACACAACCGCACACACGCATGCACTGAACGCGTTTGGTCCACTCACTCGCTCGTCTCCAAGCTATTTACAGAGCCATGGACGCAAATCGCCTCCCCATCCCCGTCGGATTTCAAGGTGCCCTGCCATTCATCCCTCAGGCTTGATCTTCCCCTAACATATGTCCAAGGTCCAAGCAAAGATATAGTGGTATGATCGTGCATGGCAAATTTTAGATCTTGAATTCGAAACCAAACCACGCAACTTTAACTTTGAAATCATGTGCGTATTAATAATTTAAAAATGAATCATCACTCGCTTCAAAAGGTGCAGGAAAACAAAACATCGTGAGGAGATAGAGTGACACTGTTACTATGTCGTCATCACAGCAGTGATTATACTTGCAGATACTTTCTCTTTCACAGCACAATTGGCCACAACCTTGCTCGCCTTAGCGACATTCATTTTACAATCTCATTTTACATGTAAAACGATCTGTAAAGGAAAACAAACATGTCTCAAATTGCACCAAAAATTTACCTCAATCAAATCAATAACTTATTTCAAAAAGATCAAGTTCATAGCACCCTTAATCGATGAAAGTGTATGAAAAGATGTATGTATGAATCTGGATGAGGCGTGTTAGGATCGTGGTATGTGGCGAACTGTGGTTTCTGCTTACCCTTATGAGTTACCGGCATGAGTGTATGAAAAAGGCCTATAGCTACTCGCAACAGTATGCTTCATCCGGTTAATAAAACGATTGAATAAGTTTGAGAAACATTGATTATATGAGAAGAATCATCTACAGAGTACCGCGAAGCGGGGTCGACGTCATTTACATTTTTATTTTATTTACTGCTGGCAACACCGACGTACAGATAATTTCAGTCTAAAAGCGCGTGGGTACGCCAAATTGGAAAGTTACAATAGGGATTTATCGTACAACTCTATGATACGACCATAGAGAAGAATTAGGTACTCGTAGATACTTGGTTTTTATTACGTTTTCATATTGACACATTCACTGGCGGGCGAAAAACAGGTGCCAATGCGAATATAACCGAACGAATTTGACGAATTTACTAGGGTTTGGGAAAAAACTCATAAAAATCAAACTAAAAATGTTATTTACATAATTCAAAAAGCAACGTACTAATCCTCTTGTAATGAAATTAGATCAATTATAACGTATTATATATTTATTTGAGTAAATTCAAAACTCGGGAACCAAAATATTTTTTTGTTAAATATAGTCTCTCGGATACGAGTGGGCGGTAGTTTTGCAACGACACCTCCCTACTCAGATCCGAGTGACAGACAGTGAATGTGTTAATGTGATTACCCTCATCATCCCCAGTCCGTATTCGGCCCCATCACAGGAGCACGGACCTCCCCTGATCAGAAGGGGTATGAGGCCGTAGTCTATCACGCTGGCCGAGTGAGGGTTGGTTACCAATGTGATTATACTAAATTATGATATAAAAAGGTAAAGTTTGTTACTTCGTGTGTAGGAGATGATCTCCTAAACTTTGATTGGATTCTGAGAATTATACCACCAATAGAAAGCTATATTATCCGTGAGTGATAATAGCTATTATCATCATAATCACCATCAAGTGAAAGTATACACCTGGACGTACGTGCTATTAAAAAGGCGGAATTTGCCATAATCTCCAAGCTTGGCAAAAGTCTTTGAAATCGCAAAGGTCGATACATCGCAAAGGTGTATCAATGATAGCGACATCTATGTGCATACATCCTAAACGTAAAGAAGTCGTGCATCAATGATAGCGACATCTATGTGCAGACATCCTAAACGTAAAGAAGTGCATCAATGATAGCGACATCTATGTGCACTTTTAAGACAGTTTAACCAAAATCTACCCACTGGTTTTTGCGTGAAGCCCGAACACACAAACAAACATCGACAGATTTGGTTTCAGACCTTAATTAGTCGATCTGAATAGTTTGTTTTTAAAATCTTTGATTTTTGTAAATTTGACAATCAACAATTTTATAATAGTACAGATTTCTCGGCGCTTGATAGAGCCGAAACAAATATATTGGGAAGAGGGTAGAAATAAAACGACACTAGTATGCTTTACATGATCTTTATTTTCATATAAGGCGTAAACATACTTTGATTACATATTCAATAATAAATCTTTATATATCTGTACGTCAACATTGGCGCTGATTCTGTTGTAAGAGAACTTAATTAAATTTAGTCCCTCCCTATCTTTTTCTAATGTCAAACGCCAAAAAGAGATAGCTATAATTTTGGTGTTATCAATTTCGTTTAGAAACATCAAAATTAGGAGATTTAGACGCGATCTCGGAAGACACGGACTAGAGATACGCAAAAACGCAACATTTTTTGAACCGATTGACAAAAACTAGGTCGGTACTCGCTATACAAGTATGCTATCTCGTTTTGGCGATTAACATTAGAAAAAGATAGGTAGGGACCAAGTTCTGTTACAACAGAATCGGCATTTTTATTTAACTCCACTTTTATAAAATTTAATTCATTGCGCACACTTTACAATGGAATCGTATAAATTAACACTTTGAGGTACGGTGGTATTAAAAAGTCACACCTTTTTGATGCGTAATAATAATAATAACGCACAGTGGGACTATTTCAGTCCCACCTTTTAATTAACAAATAACTGTATTTAACTATTTATACTTTTTTATATCATTTTATTTCTTTATTAATAAAAAAATACCAATTTTGTTCGATTTTAAACAATATAAAATTTCTGTGCAGCGTGGGTATTTTATGTTCTAAAATCTTGCCTCAAAGGGTTAATGGTGTAAGCATAAAGTCCTACGAAGATGAAGAGAAATACCCAGTGATACAAGGTATTAAATCCACAAATACAAAGGTGATATTGGAAGGTCCAATAAATATAACCAATAAATAATAAAATCATAAATTGTAAAATTTATGTTTTGGCACAGATATTTTGAACAGATCCGTTTATAATTTTGCTGTACAGTGTAGACCAAAATGCACAACAATTTTATCGATTCTGATGTAACATAATTTAGGCTGTCTCTATCTTTATCTAATGCCAAACATCAAAATGAGATAGCAAACATTTTTAGCTAGTACCAACCTACATTTCAATCAAAAGGTACAAAAAATGTTGCGATTTTGCGTATCTTTCATCGGCACGTTCCGAGGTCACGTCTAAATTTGTATGTAGAACTTAATTTTGACGTGTTTAAACAAAACTGACAACGCCAAAATTGTTGCTATTTCGTTTTAGCGTTAAAAGATAGGGAAAGCCTAAATTAGTTCTCCAATATGATCCTTTGATTGTTTTACTATCAATATTGCGCTGTGGAATGTGTAGGAGAGTCCATACTTCTATTTATACTCATTTTGATCCCAAGTTAGGTCTATTAACCCACAGGTACCGTGTATTTGACCTAAAATTTATCAAAATCGGTTAAGTAGTTACCGAGTTCGAGTTATGTGAAATATTAACACATTGACTTATTTATAAAATTAAAATTAACACAAACATTTTAAGATAAAAACATACCACCGTCATACGGGGAAAAGCTGAAACTAGCTTTTGACAAAAATTAGATTATAGGTTCAGAATCTGCAGGAAATTCTCGATCTTATTTTCTAAGGAATAAAGCTCTAACTGGCTTATATCTAGAAATATATATAGTTGAAATGCCATAACTGCTACTTTCATTTTTGAAATTGAAGGTCACAACGCAATAGAAATAACAATTTTCAGACGTGGAGAGACGGAATTTTAACGTAGGCATTAGGGTGAAAGATATTTTTAAGAATTATGGAAAAATTAGTTTTAGGTTTTATGCCTTTATTTATATTTTTTCTTATTTTTTACATTTTTAAATATCTATATAAAAAATGTGGTCACTATTGTGTTCCGTGTGTAGCAAAAAAAAAACACCTGTAACGTCGCCTGTAAACCCTAAAGCATTTCAGTACAACGAACTTATATATTAAATATATGTATATTATATTATAGAAAGCATGAAAGAGTCGCTTGACAAGAAGCTTTCTGAGGACTTCCGAGCTAACATAAAACTGTTTTGGA